>SJXQ01003238.1:55233-67935 GCA_006408695.1 Aepyceros melampus
GCCCTCACCCTTCGGCTATCGCCCCTCCCTTCCGTATTCGCCCCGCCCCCTGGCTCACCCGCCTCCATGGCCAGCACTGTGATGTTGTGCCAGCCGGCCGTCTCTCGGTCCAGTCCCTTGCCGGTGACGATGGCACCCGTGTCTGCATCGATATCAAAGATCTGGTCCAAATCTGAGTCGCGGTCGATGGCGTACCTAAGAGGGGCAGGTCAGGGCTGATTGAAGGTGTCCTGGCGCCGATGGAGCAGTGCCCATGTCCCTCCACCCTCCCCCTAAAGAGGAACCACCTGCCCGGGAGACACAGGAAGCAGAGACACCCTTTCGGACAGAGGAGGCGTGAAAATGGATCTGAGTTTGCATCTCAGCTGCACTGGGTTCCTGACGTGTGACCACGGGGCAAGGCTCAACCTTTCTGAGCCTCAGCTTCCTCAGCTGGGTAACGGGGCTAATAATGTGCATCTTACGGTCGTTGTGAGGTCGAGAAGAAGGCAAAGTGCCCAGCACAGAGTTAGCATTCACAGGGTATTTGATTCTTATCTTTCCATAAGAGGTGACTCTGGAACTGGTCTTGAGAAAGGGACAGGTTGGCATTCCAGGCATGGGGAACAGAAGCTACAAAGTGAGAATCATTCAGGGGATGGCAAATGGTGCAGAAACAGCCAGAACTGGAAAGTGCGGAGGAGGAGGTCTGAGAAAAAGAGAGTGCAGAATTCAGGGCGTTGGGGGTCCTGGGGAGCCTAGAGGGATTTTGAGCAGGAAGGAGGGAGTTGGCTGTGCCGCTCAGAGGCTCGCTCTTCCGAGGCCCCAGACCTGGGACGCGGGCTGAGCCAGGAAGGGGTCTGAGGTCTGGCCGCCGGCCCCTCCCCGCCAGCGCAGCGCGCCAGTGCTAATCTGCGGCTTTTCACTTGCCGCGTGAAAAAGCCCTTTGTTCCGCCTCCTTCCCGGGCCTTTGTGCGGCGGCTCCAGGCCTGAAAGGCCCGTGTCCAACACATGTCTCGGGCGGCGGCGGCCCAGAGAGGCCCCGCCAGCTTTTTCCGCCGCTTCCCCAGGCTGATAACGCGGGCGGGGGCGCCGCCAGGCTGCGCGGCCTACAAAGGCCCCCGAATGCCAAGCAAGGGCTCTTTGTGCAGCGGGGACAATGGAGCCTGGTGGGGCGGGGCACCCCTCCCCCTCCCTCCAGCTGGAGGAAAGAAGCCCTTCCCGCATCTTCCGGAGCCAGAGCCGAGACACTGAGGCCCACGGAGAGGACGACACCAGAACACCCCCTTCCGTACCCGCACTGAAACTCGAAGCCCTGAGATGACCTTTCAGTGGGCCTTGGCTGCATTAACAAACCGCTCCAGGCCTCAGTTTCCGCATCTGTTGAATGGAGATAATGATACCCAGTGCATGTGGGAGGGGCTTCCCAAGTAGCCGGTAGTAAAGACCATGCCTAGCAATGCAGGAGATGCAAGAGACATGGGTTTGATCCCCGAGTTGGGAAGATCCCCTGCAGGAGGAAATGGCAACACACTCCAGTATTCTTGTCTGGAAAAATCCCATGGACAGAGGAGCCTGGAGGGCTACAGTCCATGGGGTCACCCCTCACACTACTAAGCACAGTGGTACCCAGTGGAACTGTGAAGTCTGGGAGCAGTTGGAGCTGGCTTTGAATCTTCTTCTTATTCCATCTGGGTGACCTTGGGCTAGGCACGGGACCTCGTTGGCCTCTGTTTACTTGTTGCAAAATAGGGTGATTCATACCTCGCTAGTGTGGGTTAGAGGAAGTAATCCATGGAACTGGGCAAAAGGGACAGCCCTTACTGTTTTCCTATTCACTGCTGTAGTGGAGGTGGAAGCTTGTGGCAGACTGCAAAGGGCTGGGCACGAGGGTGTAGTGGGCATTACAGCTAGTCTCCTGAGGCCCTAGGTTTTTTTCTTTTTCAGCCATGCCACACAGCATGTGGGATCTTAGTTCCTTGACCAAGGATTAAACCCACATCCCCTGTACTGGAAGCAAACAGTCATTAACCACTGCACCACCTGGGAGGTCCCCCGAATCCCTAGTTTAATGCCGCCTTCTCTAAGTTGCTAAGCCCACATCCTCTTTGGCCCTGATCAGCCTGGGTCCTCCTGACCTGGGTGAGTGTGGGTCAGATCCAAGATGACAATTCCTCCCATCAGGACAGCGCTTAACAGTCTATAACTTGCTTTTCTGCCAGCCGTCCCTCTCTTCGTTCTTTTATGCCTAAACATTAGGTGAATGCCTTCTCCACGCTGCTCTGTGCTAAAGTGAAGGTCGCTCCATCATGTCCAACTCTTTGTGACCCCGTGGACTATACAGTTCATGGAATTTTCCAGGCCAGAATACTGGAGTGGGTAGCCTTTTCCCTTCTCCAGGGGATCTTCCTAATCCAGGGATCAAACCCAGGTCTCCCGCATTGCGGGCGGATTCTTTACCAGCTGAGCCACCAGGGAAGCCTAAGAATACTGGAGTGGATAGCCTATCCATTCTCCAGTGGATCTTCCCGACACAGGAATCAAACTGGGTTCTCCTGCATTGCAGGCGGATTCTTTACCAGCTGAGCCACAGGGGAAGCCCACTCTGGGCTAAGCTCTGGGGGTAAATGGCAAATGAGACAGATGAGGCCCCGCCCTTCCTGGCATCTTGTGAGGCTGATTTGTGGTCAACCCATTTTGCAGATGAAGCCGAGAGAGGCAGCTTCCCAAGCTTAGGGCTGCCAAGTATGGTTGTGCAGGCTGTTCCTGCGCAAAGTTACTAGGCTGAAGAGGGGAAGAGGGGATGAAGACCAGCTGGTATTCTTCTTGCCAGCCACAAGTGCTAGCTCAGGAAGCATCTTCTCAAAGGAGGACCTTTTCCTCATTTATGAAATGTGCCGCATGGGCTAGTGTAACCCTGCCTAGGGTTGCACAGGGACTGTCAGAGAACTGGGATTGCACCATCCGAAGCGGCAGTGCACGGAGTCTTGGGTCACCGTGGATCCGAGCCTGAACTGCTGGATGTTTGGGTCCAAAGGAGGTAGAATCAGACTCTTGAGTAGTGTCAGCTCAGCTGGAAGGAACCATGGAGACCTCCTCTTGATTTTACAGGTAGAAGTGAGTAGTCTGAGAGACAACCAGGGGCCCCTGATCGCCTGGTAGGGGCTGGGCATGAGGCAGGGCTGATGGGAGGATGCCCACAGCCTTCTGTCTCCTCCTCCTCTCTCTGCTCAGACCTCTGTCCTCTCTTCTTTCCTCCCAGTTACTCTTTTGTTTCCTCCTGGGGAGGAAGAGGGGGATGGGTTCTAAGTGGAGGCAGCTGTTCTCAAGGCCATGGGAAGGGAGGGGGGCGTGGGGAGCCACCATTAACCAGCTAAAGACTTGGGGCTGCAGGTCCGTGTGGCTGCCCGGCCCAGGTGGCTCTGCTCCAGCTCAGGGAGCCAGTGAGCGAGAGAGAGGGATGGGTGGAGGGCACGTGGCAAGGAGCGTGGTCTGGCAGGTGATGGGGGCCAGCGGGGGAGGCTTGAAGCCCTCACTTGGCGGCGCTCGAGCTGTGTGTCTGTCTGGTCTGTGCCGCAGGTGGTCAGTGCGCGTGCGTGATGCTGTTATGGCTGGAAGGTACAAGAGTTAGGCGCTCAGACCTGAAGCAGGATCCACGATGACCCCAGGCAAGCCACTTCATCTCTGAGCCTTAATTTTAAGGAAAATAGGAAAGTGATTTAACTCCTATCTTGCAAGTGGTTGGGAGGATTATGTGCCTAGCTGGGGGACAGGTGCCTAGTTGGGTCCAGGAAAACGAATCTATGAGTGACCACTATTGTTATTCTAATGATGATTCAGAAATGTCTGGTAAGGGGGACACAGGACACCCCCCCACCAACCCAGTGTGTGGTCTGCCGGCCTAGGGGTGGGAGGTACCATGCAAGGATGTGGGGGCGTTGCCAGGGTCTGAGAAGGACAGGAGGTATCTGTGGTCTAGAAGGCTCTGCTCAAATCTCAGTTCTCATTTGGTCAGCCAGGACCTGGAGGGCAGGAAGGGGAACAGGAGCAGGTGTGAGGGGAAGAGTGGAGTGAGAGAGTGTAGGTTTATGTCCGCTAGTGTGTGTGTGTGCACAAGTGCAAAGAAAGCCTGGGAATTGTGGTCAGGAGTGGGATCCGGTGGCCATCTGCCGAAGTTTGAACCCTAGCTATGTGACCTTGAGTCAGTCGCTTAAGCTCTCTGGTCTTTGGTTCCCTCTTAAAAATGGTGCTAATAATAACACCTACCTCAGAATGGTTGTGAGGATTAGACAAATACTACCAATAAAACACTAATAAAACACTTTTAACAGCGCTGGGCCCCTGCCACATGACGTATGGATTAGCTCTCATTTTTATTTGCTCAGCAAGACTCTGTGCCAGGCCGGTGTGAGGGCTGTACATGCAGGAGCCACTCCCAGCCTTGCAGATAACTGACATCACTGCCGCTGCCATTTTAAAAATGGGGAAACTGAGGCTCAGAGAAGCCAGGCGCCTTGCTCTGGGGCAGAAGGGCTGATGGGTGGCAAAGCCAGATTCCCAAGCCACGTGTGTCTGTGCAGAGTCCCATGTCTGACTAAGAGCAGCCGCCTCAGGGCCAGCCGGGTGCACCTGCGGGCGCCCCCACACCCTGGGAACAGCACAGAACACTGCTGTTGTCAAGGTCAGGGTGAGAGAAGTGGCCAGGGTACGTCTTCCTGGCTTGAGGGCACATGTGGGTTTTCGCCACTTAAATGTGTGCGTATATAGCTCACGCAGGCATGATAAACACCAAAGTGTGCAGACTCACGGTGTCCAGGCTGCCCGGTGCTCCTGTATCCAGGCTCATGTGCACACACGTGCACACGCAGCAGGCTGAATGATGTGGTCCCCACCTGAGCTCCTAGCGGGGGAGACTCTTCACAAGCAAAAGGGGCTGCTCCCCTGACTTGGGGATTCCTTTCTGCTCACTCCATCCTGCTTTTGACTCCTTCCCCTCCCCCACCCCTTTTAAAGCACATCCTCAAAGCCCACACACGATGCCTAGAAATCTGTATGGGGTTAGTACTTGTTGCAGAATGAAGGGAAGTACCGGGTGTCCAGACCACTGAGAAAACTGGTAAGATCCATTTCCTGAGGACCTACTATGTGCCAAACACTTAATCCTTCCTCCAACCCTGGGACCACTGATCACAGAACCTGGTCCCTAGTAGACATTTAGTACTTTTTTTCTGAATAAATGAATGAGGCAGGAATTACCATGACACCCATTTTAGAGATGGGAAAACTGAGGGTTGGAGTAGGTGCAGTGATTTTCCCATAATTCTGCAACTGATCTAGGATTCATTCCAGGTTTTCTCTGACTCTAAAAGGAGTACATAAAGGCTGTATATTGTCACCCTGCTTATTTAACTTATATGCAGAATACATCATGAGAAACGCTGGACTGGGAGAAGCACAAGCTGGAATCAAGATTGCCGGGAGAAATATCAATAACCTCAGATATGCAGATGACACCACCCTTATGGCAGAAAGAGAAGAGGAACTAAAAGCCTCTTGATGAAAGTGAAAGAGGAGAGTGAAAAAGTTGGCTTAAAGCTCAACATTCAGAAAACGAAGATCATGGCATTTGGTCCCATCACTTCATGGGAAATAGATGGGGAAACAGTGTCAGACTTTAATTTTGGGGGCTCCAAAATCACTGCAGATGGTGACTGCAGCCATGAAATTAAAAGACACTTACTCCTTGGAAGGAAAGTTATGACCAACCTAGATAGCATATTCAAAAGCAGAGACATTACTTTGCCAACAAAGGTCCATCTAGTCAAGGCTATGGTTTTTCCTGTGGTCATGTATGGATGTGAGAGTTGGACTGTGAAGAAAGCTGAGTGCCAAAGAATGATGCTTTTGAACTGTGGTGTTGGAGGAGACTCTTGAGAGTCCCTTGGACTGCAAGGAGGTCCATCCAGTCCATCCTAAAGGAGATCAGTCCTGGGTGTTCATTGGAAGGACTGATGTGAAGCACAAGCTGGAATCAAGATTGCCGGGAGAAATATCAATAACCTCAGATATGCAGATGACACCACCCTTATGGCAGAAAGAGAAGAGGAACTAAAAGCCTCTTGATGAAAGTGAAAGAGGAGAGTGAAAAAGTTGGCTTAAAGCTCAACATTCAGAAAACGAAGATCATGGCATTTGGTCCCATCACTTCATGGGAAATAGATGGGGAAACAGTGTCAGACTTTAATTTTGGGGGCTCCAAAACACTGCAGATGGTGACTGCAGCCATGAAATTAAAAGACACTTACTCCTTGGAAGGAAAGTTATGACCAACCTAGATAGCATATTCAAAAGCAGAGACATTACTTTGCCAACAAAGGTCCATCTAGTCAAGGCTATGGTTTTTCCTGTGGTCATGTATGGATGTGAGAGTTGGACTGTGAAGAAAGCTGAGTGCCAAAGAATGATGCTTTTGAACTGTGGTGTTGGAGGAGACTCTTGAGAGTCCCTTGGACTGCAAGGAGGTCCATCCAGTCCATCCTAAAGGAGATCAGTCCTGGGTGTTCATTGGAAGGACTGATGCTGAAGCTGAACCTCCAATACTTTGGCCACCTCATGCAAAGAGCTGACTCATTGGAAAAGACCCTGATGCTGGGAGGGATTGGGGGCAGGAGGAGAAGGGGACGACAGAGGATGAGATGGCTGGATGGCATCACAGACGCGATGGACATGAATTTGAGTGAACTCCGGGAGTTGCTGATGGACAGGGAGGCCTGGCATGCTGCGATTCATGGGGTCGCAAAGAGTCGGACACGACTGAGGGACTGAACTGAACTGAAAACCCATGTGCTTTCTGTTGCACCCCATTGTGGAATGCTGGGAGGAAATGAAGTGTTCTCTCTGTCTCTAGTCCAGCGTGGGCTTTCCTGTTTTTGACATTCAAGGGAGACTCACGAGGGGGCTGGGGGCACTGATAAACAGCAAGGCTGCCCAATCCAGAGATGGGCCCATTTGAGCCCTCTCCTCTTTCTCTTCAAAGCCTTCCAAGACTTCGCACTGCCTAAGGATAAAGTCCCACACCTTCACCTGACATTCAAGGTCCTCTCAGCTTGTCCCCAAGTGTCCCCACCCGGACCTCTTCTCTGGCCCCAACCCCTCTCCTGTGAGCTCATTCAGCTGACCTCACTGCTCCTGAACTCAACCTCCTGGCTCCCTGATTCTGTTCCTGCCGCCAGGTCCTCAGAGCCACTCCACCCTGGATGCTGTCCTCCCATTCCAGCCCCATCTCTTTATCTTTGCTCCACCCCTCCTTGGTGCCCAGAGAATCCGCCCCTCCTTGAAGCTGAGTCCTTAAGCCCCTGCTCAGCCCACTGAGGCTTAGATCTGTCACTCACACGGGGCCCCAGCCTTCCCCTTGCCCCTGTCTGACTCTCTGTGTCTCACGCAGAGGGGAGGGCACCGCATAAAGTTGGAAGCTGTTCAAACTACAAAGAGAATCAGAAAGGAGAAGTATTAGTTGCTCAGTTGTGCCCAACTCTTTGCAACCCCATGGACTGCAGCCCACCAGGCTCCTCTGTCCTTGGGATTCTCCAGGCAAGGATACTGGAGTGGGTTGCCATGTCCTTCTCCGGGGGATCTTCCTGACTCAGGGATTGAACCCAGGCAGATTCTTTACCAACTGAGCTATGAGGGCTTATGAGGGAAGCCCTAAGAGAATCAGAAGCAGGGGTGAAATGGCAGAAGGCTGGACTCAAGAATCAGACAGTCATGGGTTAAATCCCATTCCTTCCTCCTTCAGGCTGAGTGACACTGGGAAGGTCACTTCTCCTCTCTGACCCTCAGTCTCTTCATCTGTAAAATGAGTAAACTACAACCTGAGGGCCAAACGCCACAGATTGAGGATCTTCCACGCTCTGCAGCACAGCAACTCAGGAAAGTCACTCTAATCTGCATCTCTGGATTTCCCAGGTACCGCCATCCTCGGCAGTCGCTTAGTATATCACCTCATTTCCAGGAACACACTAAGCCTGTTTCTGCCTCAGGACCTTTGCACTTGCTATTCCTTCTACCCCTGATAGCTCAATTGGTAAAGAATCCACCTGCAATGCAGGAGACTCTGGTTCAATTTCTGGGTCAGGAAGATCCTCTGGAGGAGGGATAGTCTACCCACTCCAGTATCCTTGGGCTTCCCTTGTGGCTCAGCTGGTAAAGAATCCGCCTGCAATGCAGGAGATCTGGGTTTGATCCCTGGGTTGGGTGACCCCTTGGAGAAGGGAAAGGCTATACCCACTCCAGTATTCTGGCCTAGGAATTCCATGGACTGTATAGTCCATGGGGTCGCAAAGAGTTGGACATGACTGAGCAACTTTCACTTTCATTCCTTCTACCCAGGATGCACTTTGCCACATCTTTGTCTGTTGGCTCTCTCTTGATCATTCTGATGTCAACTCACCTGTCAACTCCTTGATCACTTAATCCAGGGTAGCCCCCTGTGGCCCCAATTGGTCTTATCCTATTACCTTATTTTCTTCATAGCTCTTATCAGCAATGACCCCTTTTAACCATCTGTTGACTTGTGGTGACAAACATTCAACTACTTATTGGCTGTTTCCCTGCCTCTCCTGCTCCCCAGGAGAAGGCAGACTCCTTGAGCGGAGGGACTGGGTCTTATCACCGCTGTTTCCCCATTGTTTGGAGCAGTGCCGGATGTGACATGACTCACACGCCTAGGTGTTGACTGAGTCCAGGACCCTTGGAACTCAGGGAGCTGGGACATAAGCCAGGCTCTGGGCTGCCCAGGTGGTCTGTGAGGACCCCTTCTCTAGCCATCTGTCCCCCTTACAGACCAGGCGTACCTCCCCAGCTCTGCCCTTGGCTGAGTCATCTTGGGCCTGGTTCCAGGCCGGGCATGGAGGAGGAGGAGTTGGGTAAATGTTTGTGGTGTGAAATTGGACCTCTCTCAAGCGCGCCTCACCGCCTCCACATCTGAGGAGCCCCAGGGAAGGGGCGGCATAGAGAGATGAAAGGAGGTGAGAAGCAGGTTTCAAAGTTGGCCCTTTCAGTGCAGATGAAAGCAGGGGGGAAGGGAAGTTAACAGAGGGTGGAGGGGGAGGACTGGGATGGGGGGAGTAGGGAGAGCAATACTGGCGAAGAGGGGAGAAGGCAGCGGGGTGCGCTGGACCTGGGAGGCAAGGACGAAGCTCCTACTGCTGCCTGGTAACTCTTGTGAGCCCAGGGAACCTCCTCCCTTCCCTGGGTCTGTTTCCTGCCAAACAAGGGTGATAATGCCCTCCTGGGAAAGGTCTGGGGCTGAGCCAGAGGCTGAAGGGGTGTTTAAAGACTGTATCTATGTTAGCGGGGATGGAAGGGTGGTAGAGGAGTTCATAGGCAGTGGAGGGTGGTTTTGGCCATGGGAAGGGTGGAGGCAGCCTAGGAGGTATTCAGGACCTCTGGACTGAGTCTGAGCCCTTCAGCCTATCTTTGAACCCTGTCAGACTTCTCTTGTTAGTTCATTGCTCAGCCTCCCGTAGACATCACAGTCTACTCATCTCCAGACACACCTACCACTTCTTCCCTTCCTATGCCTGTGCCTGGAATAGCCTTCTCCTCATAGCTACACTCGGAGAAGGCAATGAAACCCCACTCCAGTACTTTGCCTGGAGAGTCCCAGGGACGGGGGAGCCTGGTGGCTGCCATCAATGGGGTCACACAGAGTCGGACATGACTGAAGCAACTTAGCAGCAGCAGCAGCAGCATAGCTACACTGACCAGAC
Organism: Aepyceros melampus; assembly: GCA_006408695.1. Taxonomy (NCBI): domain Eukaryota; kingdom Metazoa; phylum Chordata; class Mammalia; order Artiodactyla; family Bovidae; genus Aepyceros; species Aepyceros melampus. Next base: position 64,983 of record SJXQ01003238.1, read on the forward strand.
TCAGGTACATGGCTCAATATAATTCGTGCCTCCTCCAGGAAGTCTTTCTAGACCTCTGAGGGTAGCCTCCAGTCTGGGAGCCCATAGGCAGTTAAGCATCTTTCTGCCCTCACCTTGAGGTTGCCATGTAAGGTTGCACAGGCTATGTGCTGGACAAACTGGAGGGAGCCATTCACATAAATGATGGTGAGATTGCCACCCATATGGAGTTGAAAACCGCAGAGATCCTTAGAGTAACTTCCTTTCCCTCCTCTGATGCTCGGCACAGAGCTAGGCACACAGTTGGTTCAGGGATCATTCACTATGTACAGGGGTTTCAGGGAATAAACAGGAATCTCCAGACACTTAAATTCAGTCAACAGTGGGCATTCACCCCATCCTGACCTCCTCCTCTGGATCACTTTCTTTCTATCTGACATCCTTTCAACTTGGGCCACGGTCAGGGACTCCCCAACCCCTGCAGACTGCAAACCCTTCCAGGGACACCAACAGCGCCACAGCACCCTGTGGCCTCCGCCCACTTGCTGCTGGCCCCCTTCCCCCCGCGCCCCACCCCCATGCCTCTGTCTCTGCGACTGGCTTTCTGGCTTTCTCTCGTCTCCTCTTTCTGTTCCTACGGTGTCAGGTCGGTTCCTCCGTCCTTGAGTTACTCCTGCCCTCTTTCCACTGGTTTTCCTTCTCTGGTCACTTCCTCTCACTGTTGGTCTCACTGAATCTCCAGGAGCCTCTCTCTTTTCTGTCTTTCTTTGTTTTTACATTTCATTCATTCACCATGTGTCAGGGAAGGTCCACNTCTCCTCTTTCTGTTCCTACGGTGTCAGGTCGGTTCCTCCGTCCTTGAGTTACTCCTGCCCTCTTTCCACTGGTTTTCCTTCTCTGGTCACTTCCTCTCACTGTTGGTCTCACTGAATCTCCAGGAGCCTCTCTCTTTTCTGTCTTTCTTTGTTTTTACATTTCATTCATTCACCATGTGTCAGGGAAGGTCCACTGAGCGCTAGGCAGCGTGAGGCCCTGAGGATACAGCGGTGAACAGACACGCATCCCTATTCTCCTGAAGTTTATCTTTTAGGGAGAGGGACAAAGTCATTAGGAAAACGGGTAGCAGGTTAGATGATGAAGGACGAAAGAAAATGGATATGAAGAGTGGGGACACGTTGGGGTGGGGTTGACATTTTAGAAAGGGTGATCAGGGAAGGTTGCACTGAGAAGGTGACTTTTGAGGAAAGTCCTGCAGGAAGTGAGAGGACCAACCCTGGAGATGTTAAGCGGAAGAACATTCCAGGCAGAGGGATCGGGTGGTCCAAAGGCCCTGGGGTAGAGGCGGGCTGGGGGTATCCCTGGAGCTGTGAGGAGGTCAGTGTGGCCTAGCAGAGTGAACCAGGGAGGGAGTGAGCCAGCGTCTGGGAGGTTACAGCGAGGCCACATCCTATAGGGTCTGGGCTTTTATCCTGAGCCCCAGAGGTGCCTCTGGAGGGCTTTCAGCAGAGGAGGGCCAGTGGAAGGTGGTTTGGGCCACGAGAAGGGTGGGGCGGGAGTCAGTCTGGCTCCTGTGCCCATTCTAGATTGAAGAGGGGTGATGACAGAAGCAGAGAGAGGCAGTAATCAGGCAAGAGAAACAGGTGTCCCAGACCAGGGCGGCAGCTGTGGAGGAGGTGAGAAGTGGTCAGATTCTGGAGATGTTTTTAAAGCAGAGATGACAGGCTTTGCTGATGGATTGGAGGGAGGTGTGAGAGAAAAACATAAGTCGAGGATGTTTGCAACATTTTTGACCTGAAAAGCTGGAAAGATGAAATTATCTTTTTTTTTTTTTTCCTTTGGTGGAGGACCGAGGCTGAGCCCAGGTCACTGCTGCGTGTGTCACACCTGGTTCTCTCTCGTTATCCTGAGTTCCCTGTCTCTCTGCCCCTGTTCTCGAATCTGATTCCTTTGTCTCTTTGGCTCCCGANCTGGCTTAAGGTCACAGTTGACTGAGGCATCACTGACACACTGTCGGGTTACAGGGAGAGAAAGTCAGGCCCTGCTAGGGACAGTCTTGCTCAGGGACACAGGGTCACATACTGACTCCCAGACTTCCTGCTACCCGGCACACGAGACTGGTCTTAATTTATTAACTTACAAAGCACTGTGTGCCAGTGTCCTAAATGTAGCAACTCATCTAATTTTACAGCATCCCAAAGAGGCTTGCATTATTATTATCATCCTATTTGACACGTGAGGACGTCGAGGCCCAGCAGGCTCTGTAACTTGTCTTAGGTCACTTAGCAGTTAGTTCCTGGCAGAAGCGGGATTCACATCCCCGGCCGTGTAGCTGTCAAGCGCCAGCCCTTAACCCCACTGCAGGAAAGGCGCTGGATCTGTGGCTGCCCGGCTGTGTCTGCGGGCAATCTGTTCGGCCTCTCTGGGCCTCGGGTGGGAGGGTGAGATGAGACCTTCCTGGTGTGTTATTGGTGGCAGCTGCTAGTGTGAGTTGAGCCTGATAAGCCGGGCGGCCTTAGAGCTTTCCTCAGAGACCTCGCTACAGCCACGCTGGGCCCTGGTCCTCTTCAGGGAGTGCTGGGGGGGGACCCTCTGACAGACAAGCTGCATGGCTGCGTGGACTCTGGCCTCCTAAGGATAACGCCTTTAGAGCAAAGAGAAAGGGCAGTGGTGGAACCATGGCACCACTGTTACATGCTGGGGGAGCCATCTGGGCAGCAAGGGCCACCTTCCTGGAGAACTGCCCTCTGTCTAGGGACCCTCCTTTCCTCTCAGAACCTCCCCTCCACACTCCCCCTTCCCCAACAGAAAAAAAAAAAAAAAAGGGCTACCTCCTCCCTCCATCCTGTTGCCTGGGAAATCAGGATGCAGGGAGGCAGGCGTGGACCTGGCCTGGGAGTGAGCGATGGGCTCTGGAGCCAGGTCATCAATCAGGCGGGGGCTCTGCTCCCTGAGCCAGCACTGACTCCACAGAGAC
>SJXQ01003238.1:85727-98550 GCA_006408695.1 Aepyceros melampus
TCTTGGGGTCCACAGTGAAGTGATGCTCGCCATCCAGCACGCTGTACACCAGTCGAGCGCTGCTGCCATACGTGGGGTCATCCGCATCCGAGGCCATCACCTGCATGACCGATGTGCCTGGGCCCGGGGGAACACGCGAGACGGAAGTCAGCTGGCGCCCCTGCACTCGTTCTCTCCACCTCTCCCCACCCACGGGAAGCTGGGAAAGGAGACTGAGGCTGGAGGTCACTGAAGCCAATCCCTTCACAGTCCCCTTGTCCACATTAAGCCCCAACCCGCTTCCAGATCTGGGGGCCTTCCCAGTAGCACGAGCAGGACCATGGAGCCAGATCTGGATTCAGATCTCCTTTCCCAGCCACAGGACTCTGGCGAGAGAAGAGAACCTCTCTAAATCTCAGTTTCCTCACCAGCAAAATGGGCACAATCCTGGCTCTTGCTCATGACGGAACGCATTTTAAACTCCCAGTGCACAATGAACAGGCTCAGAGCCTTCTCTCAGTGGTGGTGGAAATGGTTAATTTCACCAGTTAAGGTCATCACAGTCAGAGTTAGAGCTGAGACTGGAAACCATGCACTTTATTCCCAAAGCAGGGGTCTTTCTACCCATCCCAACCCGTCCTGATTTCTCAAGGAAATTCTGCCTTCTTCCTCCCACCCTCTATACTCCCATCCCCACCATGGAGGGGGCGTGTGCGGAGGTCAATGCAGAAGGACAACCAAGTTTACTGAGACTCAGCAGCCAGTGTCTCTTGGCCCCCAGGCAAAGAACAGCAGCACCCAGCTCTTGCTTTGGGAAGTAGTTGGCTGCGGTCCTTGGTGCCCTCCTCGCTCCTCTCTCCCGGTGCCCAGACAGTCCCCAGTCCCAACACACACACTCTTCCTCATGCTCCGCACGTAGGCTGCTGGGGAGAGTATAAATTGGATAAAAGTCCATCAAACAGCGGCAATTAAGTTATTGATTTTCGACGCTGCCTCATTAAACTGGGAGCTTCTCTCGGCCTGTCCCAGAGATGGCTCTAATTTGACATCATGTTCAATTTGACGAAAGCAGAGCTTGGGACGTGAGGCTGGACAGGGTGAGGATGATGGAAGGGGTGGGGGAGGGGTTGGGTGGAGGGACGGGCTAAGCTGAGTGGTCCATCAGAACCTTTCCAGAGAGGAGAGGATAAGACCCAAGAGGGAGTCATGAAGGCTTGGGATGGGACCCAAGGGGGATGAGACTCAGGCATTACTTCAAGGAGATGCCCCCTTCTGGGTGCCCTGCTAAGGTTCCAGATAGAGCCCTCCTGGTGGGCTGGGCTCTTTGGGCCATCGGGGTGGCATGCTGGGGGGTGTGGCCAGTTCACTGCCTGGCTAATGAGTGAGGCTCTGGAAGTGCTACTGCAGCAATTCTGCTGAGCCCAGACTGCCGCCCGCCTCTCCCGCCTCCAGCCTGGGGCCCTCGATCATTCCAGACAGACACATGTATTTATTTTTCACTCTTTTGCATTTCTCATTTCCCTCTCCGTGTCCCCCCTCCCAGCTTCCTAAACTGGCTCTGCAATGCGCCTCTCTCTTTTGGCGGCTCCAGCTCCGCATCAACCATGTCAGAGTTGCCTGGAGAAGCTGAGAGTTAGAGGTTTGGGCAAGCCCCCTCCCTCTTGATGCTAGGTAACCAGGGGTCTTCTATTCAGGGCCAGGGCATGATCCCAGGCCCCTCCTCTTAAACAGAGAGAAGAGAGAGTAATAGATGCTACTGAGCACTCACCGCATGCTTAGCTTCACCAGCCACTTAAATCCATTATCCTAATTCTCATAGCATCTCTGAAAGGCAGAGTGGACCTCTCTAAATTACAGGTGGGGAAAGAGGTCAAACAGGGGAAAAGACCTGAGTGGGGACACAGAGTGACGAAGCGGTGGGACTTGAACCCAGGACTCTCTAAGGTCAAAGTCCTCTGGAAGCCAGAATCAGCACAGACACACACGGTGACTCTGGACGGTGGCTTGGGGTACTGAATCACAGTCAGTGGCTCTGCTACTTCTTAGCAGTTTGACCTTGGGACTGTCATGAACCCCCTTTTTGCCTAAATTTCCTCCTTTGTGAAATGAGGGTGAGAGTACCACCAGACTCCTGGGATCGATTTCAGAATTCAAATAGATTTCCGCATTCAGCAGCAAGGACAGCGCCTACCCCCACGCTAGGAACTCAATAAATGCAAGTTGCTGTTGTCTTCTCAGGAGGCACTGCACGCCTGTATACACGGCACAATCAAGCCTCCCTCACAGACATACTGAAGTGAGAGACGATACATACAGCATCAGGCTCATGGTGGGTGCTCAATAAACAGTGGCTGCTGTAACTGTATGAGAGAGGATCTCCCTGTCACTCTCCTCTGCACGTCGCCCCCACCCCCTGGGCAAGACACAATGCTGGGTTGAGTGACTCCCCAGGGACATGGCTGAGCTCTCTCTCTCTCTCTCCCTGGCTGTATCCCAGGGACTCCCGCAGGGATGATGGAATCATTTTCCCAATCTGGGGTTCTTTATTGCAGCCATTACAGTTAATGCGGATGCATGGGGATGGTGAAGGGTCAGTGATTCACCCCTCGTTCCCCAGGCCGCACACTCCCTCCCACCTCCTTCACAAGTCAGCAGCTCCCCAGAGTCAGCAGACAAATGGGTGCCAGGCTTGTGGATGCTGTAGGACAACTTTGTGCCACCCCCCTAAGTTTAGCAGATTGCATTTTACAATGCTCCATCACAGCTCTTCTCTCCTTCAGTCCTCACGCCAACTCGATGAGGTAGAGGCAGTGACATGCTGGCAAATGTAACCATTGGCTCTGGGGGACAGAGGGGTGGGGATAAATGCCCTGCTTTGTAGTGTTTGCTGACTTCTACAGTGTAAATACTCTCACCATGGCCAATTTCAAACTACCAATGTGATATCAAGTGGCTTATGAAACTCCTGAAAATCAATATTTGGCTCTCATGAGCTGATACAAGCCAACTTCAGGATACTCCTGCATCATTTCCATTTTACAGATGAGGAAACTGTTATGCACAGCGAAGGGTGACAATGTAAATTAATAATGAATAATAATGAAACCCATTATTACATAAATGTCTTCAATGATAATGATAGATTAGGTTTATTAAATAACTACCTTGTACTACATGTTATAATAAGCCCTTTATGCATAGTATCTCATGGAATTCATGTAATAGAGTCTTGAAGTAAGCTCTATTAAGATTTCTACTTTGCAGGTAAGGAAATGGAGGCTGAGTGCAGTTTAATAAAGAACCCCTTTTGTCTCAACTTCATCATCTGTGAAATGGGGGTACTCAGGACCATTGTGAGAACTCAAATAGATTTCCTTGTTCAACAGTTGGGACAGTGCCTGGCTAAATTCATCTGGCAAGGAAATAGGAGAGGCAAGATTCAAACCTAGGTCAATCTGATGTCAAAACACACATGTATCTTGCCTTGTAAGGTAGTAGGGTGGGGATCAATAGGAGTAGAAGTAGACAGGCAAATAAGAGGAGTCAAAGAAAGGCGAGAAAGAAAGAGCAGGAGGAGAGCAAGTAACTGGATTCAGGATTCTCCCTCCCTGGCATTTAGTTCAAGCCCAGACTTTGAGAAGCAGGGCTGGGATTGGCTAGATTGAGCCATTCGCTGTCCGTGGTGCTGCCCCCAGCCCTCCTTCTAAATGAGGTTAAGGGCCTAATTCCAGACTGACGTAGGAAGGATTGCCCAAAGGATTCCTGCGTAAACAGGATCTCAGAACTCCAGGGCTTCATGTAGAATGTGGGATATGGAAAGGCTGCTCCTTGAGGGGCACAGAAACCAGTGTTCTCAACCTGGCTGCACATTAGAATCTCTTGAGGTGAGGTGAGGTGAGGTCGCTCAGTCGTGTCCGACTCTTTGCGACCCCATGGACTGTAACCTACTAGGCTTCTCAGTCCATGGGATTCTCCAGGCAAGAATACTGGAGTGGATTGCCATTTCCTTCTCCAGAGGATCTTCCCAACCCAGGGATCGAACCCGGGTCTCCCGCATTGGAGGCAGACGCTTTAACCTCTGAGCCACCAGGGAAGCCAACTAGAATCTCTTAGGAGTTTTATAATAAAACTGATGTTGAGCCCCAACCCAGATTAATTTAATAGCACTCCCTTGGGGGTGGAGCACAGGCAAGGGTATTTTAAAAGCTCCAACAGTGATTCTAAAGTGCATTCTAGACTGAGAACTGATGCCCTACATGCAACCCCAGATTGAACTGATGAGGAAACAGAGTCACAGAGAGACTCAGTGCGTTTCCCCAGGTGAAGTCACTAGTAAGTGATCGGAAAAGATTACAATCCACATCTCCGTAGCCAGCATGTCACACTCCTGAACTCGCTGTGCCTGCCCTGAGACTGGCACACAAAAGGAAGCAGCAAGTATGACACAAGCCACCAAATCAGCATGAGAAGTTGGACACTCCTACAAAGAGATGCCCCTCACAACTTCATGGAGACATGGGACTTTGGCATCAGAGAGTCCTGGGTTCAAATCTCACCACTTCCTCAGTCTGTGCCCTCAATCAAGTCTTTCCCTTGCTTGACCTTTTTCCTCACTTATAAGTTAGAGGGTCACACTCTGCCTCTCAGAGATGTTATGGGGATTAGAGATGATGGATTTAAGAGGCTGGTAAAGCCAAGCATTTAGTAAGTGCTCAATAAGAGTTTATTCCTTTCTCTTTTCTCTATATGGTCAGAAGATCTCTGGGGCTGTGTCTTTGCCCCTGAGTGGGAGACTCCTGGGCACCAGTATCAGGAGGGAGGGGGTGTGTACACCCTTCATTTCTAGTTTATCTGGGTGGCTCTGACATGGTTATCATGGGTCCAGAACTAGAATCTATGCTCTGGCTCCCAGGTCAGAACACTTTCTCTTCTCCCTTTAACCATTGCTGTTTATGAAATCCAGCTGAAGCCCAAACATGGGCCCCAGAACCCCAAGCTGCTCAGGGAGAAAGTGGTGCCATGTGGAGTGGAGGTCAGGGGCTGAAGACAAATTCTCATTCCAGCCCTGTCCTTGGCTCTCTGTGTGGCTATGGGACAACTACCCAACCTGACTGGGCCTCAGTTCCCCTTCTGTAAAATGGAGATAACACTTGATGCTTTCTGAATCCTGGGTGAGGGAGACCCCTTGATGAGATGAAAGAGATGAAACGCTTTGGAAAAGAACAGAGTCCTCAACTGAGGTGACCAAGTGTCATTATTATGAAGATATTTGTAATTATTATCATCCTGTTTCTTCCCTACCTCCCTCTGCTGCCCTGCTGGGCCCAGGGAAACCCTTGGCTCACATTTCGCTTCTCAAACATTTATGAAAAATGAGTCCCACCCCCTGCTGCTGCTAGAACTGCGTGGAATGCTTTCTATTAAAAATTAAAAACCACTTGTCGAGTCCCTGGGAACATTCAGATTACACAGGAAACAAGTCCCTTCTCACACTCCCCCTCTTACCACCGCCCCCCGCCCCTATCAACTCCCTCTTTGCTCATCACTTACAATGCTGGCTCACTGCACTGGCCTCACCTCCACTTCCGGCTGCCCAATCAGGGCAGCCTAATATGGATGAATGACAGACAGGAGATGCAGGAAAGTGGCTGCATGGAAAGGGGGGTCAGAAGATGGGGAGAGGAAGCAGCTCAAGAGACAAGGGACAGAGAAGGCAGCATACAGAGATGGGGTAAGGAAGTGGGCCAGAGGCCGAGAAACAAGGAGCAGAGATGCAGACAGATGGACAGAGAGAAAGTGACGAAAACAGAGGTCCCCAGATACATAGGGAGGAATTAGAATAGAGAGATGAGGGTCAAAGAGGCAGATATATATATATATATATATATATATATATATCAAGAGAGAGAGACAGAGATGGGGACAGATAGAGGTTGCCATGGACTCTCCCAGGCAGGCAACACTTGAGTGTGTGTGTGTCTGTGTGTGTGTGTATCTCATCTATCCCCCTGAGAAAGGGGATTCTTCTTTTGTTCCAAATTGAGTCCCATTGACTCTTCCATCCTCTCCCCACTTAAATGAGTCCCTCCGTGGAGGAGTCTGGTCCCCTCGTTTATTCGGGGCAGCAACATTCTAAGTTTCTGCAGTAGCATCCCTCGGCCAGTTGCAGAAAGCAAACATCTATTCGGTTGCCCAAGATATCCAGAGCACCTACTATGTGCTAGGCCCTTGAGGATAGGGTGCCACACTTGCCACCTTCGTGCTCACTGGCGCATGGGCACTGGGCCTGGCAGAGAGGGGCTGCTTGTGTTTGCTGAGGGGTTTGTTGATGGAAAAGACAGAGAACGAACTGAAGCCAGGGCCTGTGCTCCTCTGCCACCTCTCTCCACCAGAAACCTCCTGCCCCTTTCTTCCCGTCCTGGGTGGTGAGAGCCAGTGCCGTTGCTAGGCAAGGAGATATTGCACATATAGATCTTCTTGGACTTTAATTAAAAACATCTTTAGAATGTGTCTCTGCAGAGGCCAGCAATTGATTCCTGGCTTGGGCCTGAGGGCTGTTGAGCCACACTCTCTCCAGCAGCAGGTGGGACAGTCAGAGGCTCCCAGCCTGCCCTGCCCTCCCCAAACAGGACCTCTGAGGAGCACACTGCCCCCTGCCTTCCTCCTCTTCTCTCTGCCACCGTCCTCTCAAACAAGGGCCCTGACAATCAGAAGTATGTCTTCCCAATTTTACTTCTCCCTCTCCTCTTGGGCCTCAGTTTCCTCAGCCATAAAATGAGGGTATCTACACTTAACCCAAGAGAATTCCTGAGAGGATGAAATGAGATTAGGGGTGTGAAAGTGCTTTGTAAGCTCTAAAGTCCTGTGCACACTAAAGAGATGGCTGTGACTGTTTCCCATGCCCACTGAGGCAAGTAGCTTAGGTTCTGGATCCAGGATCTGGATCCGGTTCCGGCTCCAGCTCTTACTATGGAACCTCAGGTAAAGTTACTTTATCTCTCTCTGCATTTATCTCCTCATTGGTAAAATGAGGACAGTAATACCTGCCCTGCTTATTCCCCAGGATGGTGAGAATAAAGGGAAATAGCTTTGTGAAAACAGTGTTGGCTGATAGCTATTATTTAGTGGATGTCCCGAGAAGTGCAGACTGTACTACAAAAGAGTCTTTTTCCATCTATTAAAGATGCTGCTCACAGAGGGATTGCAATACAAGGGAAAGTGGCTGTGGCAGGGCCCCTGTCCATTTCCACAGTCTGTTGAGCCCCAATCTCATGGTCCAGCGATGCCAATCCTATGGCATATGTGCCTCCATAGTCGCCTTCCTTTGCTCCCAGCAGACATCACCAATCGATTGTGGCATTCTTTTCTGCTAAGCCTGAATGAGACCTCAGACACCTTCTCAACACAGCCCTATGACCAGTTGATCATAGCTGGCCCCAGAGATGAAACTGATCTCTAACACTCTGAGGTCAGTGGTAGTATCTTGCTTATCTTTGCATCCTCACATACCTAGCGAAGGACCACATACATAGTAGGAACTATTATGTATTTACTGAATTAAAGCAACTGCTTATTTTTCTATCCCGTTTGGGGTGTGTGTGTGTGTGTGTGTGTGTGTGTATATATGTGTATATATATATAGTAGGTACTAATAAATGTTTGCTTAGTTGGGTGACTCATCTTTGCAACCCTTACAGACCCAAGTACACTGAAGGCCTTGTATATAATGAGTGCAATAAACATTTGTGGGTTTAATTCAATTACTTATCTTTACATCCCCAGCAGTGCCCAGAATAAAGTAGTGAGTAGTAGATGTGTGCTGGACTGAACTTCTCATTTCTGTATCTTCAATAGTGCCAAGGATTTTGTCTTATAGTTGGCATTAATAAATAGGTGGAGTTGAACTGGGCATGGGAGCCCTGTGAAGTTCCCTTGCTGTCCACTGGTCAGGTTCTGCCAGCCTGCATAAAGGATCTGGCCCCCAACATCAGGAGATTATCTAGTCTAACTCTTCCATACCAAAACTCACTCCTTTGTTGATTTCACCCAGCCTCAAGCTTTAAATTCTCGCTTTGCAGATGACTTCCAACGTGGTAGCTCTAGTCCTCATCTTGCTTTTGACCTCCCGGCTTAAAGATCTAACTGTCCCCTTGACAACTCCACTTGGATTTCTAGTAGACATCTCAATCTAAACATGTCCAATAAGGAACTCTTAATTTTGTGCTGCAAATTTGCTCTTCCTGGAGCATTTCCCAGCTCAGCAATAGCAGTTCCATCCATCCACTTGCTCAGGTCAAAAACTTCAGCCTCATCCTTGTCTTCTCTCTCTCTCACTCCCCTCATCCAATCTCTCACAAACCCTGTTGGTCTGCATTCAACATACATCCAGAATCCAAATCACCATCACCTCCTGTCCCAATTACAGGGGTCTCCTCAACGACCCTCCTACTTTCACCCTTGACCCCTATAGCTTAGTTTCAGCCAACAAATCATCTTTTAAAAATCTATGTTGGATCATAGAACTCCTCTTCCCAACCTCCCACCCCCCGCCCCATCTTACTCAAAGCACAACCACAAAGCTTTCAGCAGCTACAAAAGTCCTATGTGCCCAAGCTTCTGGTATCTCTTCTGACCTCCTTGGACCTTCTCCCCTTCCTTTACTCCTCTTTTCAGCCACACTGACTTCCTTGCTATTCCTCAAACATGACAAAACACACTATGCCTCAGGACCTTTGCACTCACTGTTTCTTCTTCCTGAATATTCTTTCTCTAACTTAGTTTTTGTGGATCTTTTGTTGCAGTGCAAGAATTCTTTAGTTGTGGTGCAGGCTTAGTTGGTTCTTCAAGTGTCCCCGGAACCAGCAGCATCAGCATCAGCTTTGACAGCATCTTTGTTAAAAATGCCAACATTTCTAACAGCCCAGATGTGCTAGGCTTCCCCAGTGGCTCAGATGGTAAAGAATCTGCCTGCCATGCAGGAGACCCAGGTTCCAACCCTGGGTTAGGAAGGTCCCCTGGAGAAGGGAATGGCAACCCACTCCAGGATTCTTGCCTAGAGAATCCCATGGACAGAGAAGCCTGGCGAGCTATAGTCCATGATGGTTGCAAGGAGTGGGACACGACTGAGCACCTAACACTGAATCAGAAACCCTGGGGGTAGAGGGGAGGCTTCTGTGCTTTAACAAGTCCTCCAAGTAACTTGGATGTACAATAAACTTTGAAAACCACTGTTTCACATGAACCTCACCAAGATGGTGGGGTAGAAGGACACGTGCTCATCTTCTTCTGCGAGAACTCCAAAATTACAAGTCGCTGCTGAACAACCATCGACAGGAGAATGTTGGATCCCACCAAAAAAAAAAAAAGATGCCCCATGTCCAACGGCAAAGGAGAAGCCCCAGCAAGAAGGTAGGAGGGGCAAAATCACATTTAGAATCAAACCCCATATCCGCCAGCGACACTCAGAGGGCTCAAACAAACCTTGTGCATACCAGGACCCAGAGACCCCACAGAGACTGAGCCAGAACTGTGTTTGAGTGTCTCCTGCAGAGGTACGGGTCAGCAATGGCCTGCCACAGGGGCAGGGGCTCTGGGTGCAGCAGACCTGGGTATGGCATAAGCCCTCTTGGAGGAGGTTGTCATTAACCCACCATAGAGCCACCAGAACTTACATTGGACTGGGAAACATACTCTTAGAGGGCACAAACAAAATCTTGTGTGCACCAGGACCCAGGAGAAAGGAGCAGTGACCCCATAAGAGACTGACCCAGGCTTGCCTGGAGTGACCTCAAGTCTCCAGCGGAGGCGTGGATCGGTGGGGGCCTGCTGCAGGATCAGGGCCACTGAGTGCAGCAGGTCACGCATGGGACCTTTTGAAGGAGGTCACCATTATCTTCATTACGTCCACCATAGCTTGGCCTCGGGCCAAACAACGGGGAGGGAACACAGCCCTGCCCATCAACAGAAAGTTGGGTTAAAGCTTTACTGAGCATGGTCCCACCCATCAGAACAAGACTCAGCTTCCCCCTCAGTCAGTCTTTCCCATCAGGAAGCTTCCACATAAGCTTATCCTTATCCATCAGAGGGCAGACAGAATGAAAACCACAGTCACAGAAAACTAACCAATCGGACCTCAGCCTTGTCTAACTCAGTGAAACTATGAGCCATGCCATAGCCACCCAAGACAGACAGGTCATGGAGGTGAGTTCTGACAAAACGTGGTCCACTGGAGAAGGGAACAGCAAACCACTTCAGTATTCTTGCCTTGAGAACCCCATGAACAGTATGAAAAGGCAAAAAGATAGGACACTGAAAGATGAACTCCCTAGGTCAGTAGGTGCCCAATATGCTACTGGAGATCAATGGAGAAATAACTCCAGAAAGAATGAAGAAATGGAGCCAAAGCAAAAACAATACCCAGCTGTGGATGTGACTAGTGATGGAAATAAAGTCCGATGCTGTAAAGAGCAATATTGCATAGGAACCTAGAATGTCAGGTCCATGATTCAAGGCAAATTGGAAGTGGTCAAACAGGAGATGGCAACATCAACATTTTAGGAATCAGCGAACTAAAATGGACTGGAATGGGTAAATTTAACTCAGATGACCATTATATCTACTACTGTGGGCAAGAATCCCTTAGAAGAAATGGAGTAGCCATCATAGTCAACAAAAGAGTCTGAAATGCAGTACTTAGATGCAATCTCAAAAATGACAGAATTATCTCTGTTCATTTTCAAGGCAAACCATTAAGTATCACAGTAATCCAACTCTATGCCCCGACCAGTAATGCTGAAGAAGTGAAGTTGAACGGTTCTATGAAGACCCACAACACCCAAAAAAGATGTTCTTTTCATTACAGGGGACTGGAATGCAAAAGTAGGAAGTCAAGAAGCAACAGTTAGAATTGTACATGGAACAACAGACTAGTTCCAAATTGGGAAAGGAGTATGTCAAGGCTGTATATTGTTACCCTGCTTATTTAACTTATATGCAGAGTACATCATGAGAAATGCTGGGCTGGATGAAGCACAAGCTGGAATTAAGATTGCTGGGAGAAATATCAATCACGTCAGATATGCAGAGGACACCACCCTTATGGCAGAAAGCTAAGAACTAAAGAGCCTCTTGATGGAAGTGAAAGAAGAGAGTGAAAAAGTTGGCTTAAAACTCAACATTCAGAAAACTAAGATCACAGCATTTGGTCCCATCACTTCACGCCAAATAGATGGGGAAACAGTGGAAACAGTGACAGACTTTATTTTGGGAGGCTCCGAAAATCACTGCAGATGGTGATTGCAGCCATGAAATTAAAAGACACTTGCTCCTTGGAAGAAAATCTATGACCAACCTCGATAGCATATTAAAAAGCAGAGACATTACTTTGCTAACAAAGATCTGTCTAGTCATAGCTATGGTTTTTTCAGTAGTCATGTATGGATGTGAGAGTTGGACTATAAAGAAAGCTGAGCACTGAAGAATTGATGCTTTTGAACTGTGGAGTTGGAGAAGACTTTTGAGAGTCCCTTGTACTGTAAGGAGATCCAACCAGTCCATCCTAAAGACTGATGCTGAAGCTGAAACTCCAATACTCTGGCCACCTGATGCAAAGAACAGATTCATTGGAAAAGACCCTGATGCTGGGAAAGATTGAAGGCAGGAGGAGAAGGGGAAGGACAGAGGATGAGATGGATGAAGGGCATCACCAACTCAATGGACATGAGTTTGAGCAAGCTCTGGGAGTTGGTGATGGACAGGGAGGCCTGGTGTGCTGCAGTCCATGGGGTCGCAAAGAGTCAGACACGACTGAGCAATTGAACTGAAACTGAGTTTCACATAGCTCCTTGGTCCATTCCCTTGGTTCCTTCAAACTTTGTTCAAATGTTCTCATAAAAAAGGAAGGCAGGTACGTTCCTACTTCCCTGGTGGTTAAGAATCCTCCTTACAATGCAGAGGATGTGGATTGAATCCCTGGTAGGGGAACTAAGATCCCACACGCATTGGAGCAACTAAGCCTGTGCCACAACTAAAGAATCCTTGCACCGCAACACAATGTCCGTGTGATACAGCGAAGATGCAGCCAAATAAATGAATAAATACAAAAAAAAGAAAGGTCTCTCCTGACACTTCTGATTAAAATAGCACTCCCTCGATATAAGTCCCAATTCCCTTGGTCCTCACATTTACACCACAGGGTGTATTTGTATCTTGACTTTTTTCTTTCCTCTCTCTCTCCCTGCCCTAAATGTAGGCTTCCTAAGAATCTCCGATGCCTGAAACAGTCTCTGGCACAGAGTAGGTACTCAATAAACGTCTGGCCATGAATGAGCCCGCTCTGTGTTCAGAGGCGAACCTGGAGCAGGGACTTTCCCGAGGTCACGCGGGGCGCCAGGCTTCCTGACCTTCAGATGCGCGACCGCTTTGCAGCGTTAGGCTCAGCGTGGCTGGCGTGCCCCTCCTCAGAAGCGTGGCTCATTGGAGGCCCCCGGCACACTTCCTTTCCCTTTTAAGCTGTGAGTGGTTTAATTTGTGAGCGCTGCTGCCTTTCATGTCCCAAGCTGTGTCCCCGCTCCCTCTGATCTCCGAGGCCGCCCAGACCCCGGTGCTGCTTGTCGGCCCCGCCCTCCTCAGCCCAGATCAGGAGGCTCAGTAATTGTGACTGATTTTCAAAGCTGCCTGGAGTCTCCGTAAGCACCCAAGTGTCGGATTTGCTTTTCCTTCAAAAAGTTGCTCAAATGAAATAAACTAATTTAATTTCTGCTTCCTCCTCTCCCCTCCTGGGTTCCCCCAGCTTGTCCAAGTTAAATCCCCACTTTTTCCTGAGAGCAATGTCAGAGTCAGTGGA
>SJXQ01003238.1:98721-114298 GCA_006408695.1 Aepyceros melampus
GGAGACCGGGAGATGGGGGTGGGGCAGGGGCAGGGCGGGGGTTCCTTGTGGCTGGGCTCATCAAGCTGGGGGCTGGCTCAGCCTCCCACTCTCTGGGTGACCTTGAATGAGTCCTTGCCCTTTTCTCGATCACTTTCCCCGTGAGTGACACAAGAACCTTGCCACTCCAAGGGCCTGGGAGCCCAGCACAACGACCTGCTTGCTCATGGACTTGCTGTCACATCATCTCCTCTCTGAACCTTGGTGTTTCCATCTGTTCAATGGGGACACTGACATCAGTCCTGCCACCTCTCAGAGTCAAAGTGAGAGTGAAGTGCTGATGGGCAAGCCAGCATGGGGGATATGAGGCTACAGCTCCCTCTGGACCCCTCATTCCCATCCACTCTCCACCCCGAGGCAGAAGGAGGCTTCCAAAATGCAAGTCTGCCCACTTACTTCCTTGCTTAAGCTTTTCCCAGGCTACCTGCTTCCCTCAAGTCCTTCGCATGAGTTCAGTTTCCTCCTCTAGCCTCATCTCTAGCTATCTTTCTGGCTTTTCCATGTGGAAACGTGCAGTTCAGTTTTGGGTGAAGAGAGACAGGGCTATATCTCTTTTAGCCACAGTTTGAGTCCAGGAGTAAGGGCTACTGGACTTGGGAAATCAGAGGCTTCATAAGCTACCTCTGACTTGCAATGTAACCTGGGACCTGTCACAGCTCTTCTGAGCCTCAGTTTCCCCACTTGCAAAACTGATTTCTAAGTACTCCCTGGGTTTCTGCCATGGACAATCTCCAAATTTATCTCTCTAGCTCAGACCTTGCAGCTGAAACTGGATACTGAACTGCCTTTTTCAAGATCTCTCCTTGGCTTTCTAATAAATATTTTCAACTTAGTTCATCTAACCAAAGTCATGATTTCCCTCCATCCCCACAAATCTGTCCCTCCCACTGTTTCTCCCACTCAGTAAATGGAGATTCCATCTATTTAATTGCCTAGGTCAAAATCTCAGTAGTCATCCTTGAATCTTCTTTCTCTCACACCTCACATCCAATCCATTAGCAAATGCTTTCAGCTCTACTTTCGAAATATATCTAGAAGCCGACCTCTTTTCAGTACCACCTTACTGGTACCACCTTGTTCCAAGCTACCATCATTTCCTGCCTAGGTAATTGCAATATCCTTGTCAACAAGCTATCTGTTTCTGCCTTTCCCCCACCTCTCCATCTAATCTTCATGGAACAGCCACAGGATCCTGTTCAAATTAAGTCATATCATGTCACACTTCTGAATAAGCCCCTCCACTAACTTCCCAGCTTGCTGAGCATAAAAGGCAAAACCCTGACTATGATCACATTGCTACCCGATCTGGTCTCCTCTCTGCTTCCCCTCAGAGGGAATTCAGCCTTGGGACCTTTGCTTATACTGTTCCCACTGCCTGGAATGCTGTTCCCTGGGCACAGGCTCTCACTTCTTTCGAGTCTTTGCTTCAGTGTCTTCTTCCCAGCCCCAGGATTGGTTTGTTAACTTGCTTCCTGCCTGTCTTCCTTGACCAGAATCACCCTTCCATAGGAGCAGAGAGGCTGGTCTGCCTTCTCCTTGCTGTGTCCCCAGTGCCTCTGCATACTTGTTAAATGAATGAATGAATTCATTCAGCAGACACATGACCTGTCAAATACATACACGGGTCTTAAAGGCCGTGTACATCTGCATATGTGTGAGAATACAGTATGCACAGCAGACAACACCAGCACACCAGTGTGTGTGTGTGTGTGTGTGTGTGTGTGTGAACACGAACCCATACCCACATTCATACCCCCCCATTCCCTGTTCTCCCACCATCCTTTGCGCTCACCATTTCCTCTGGTGGGGAAGGTGGTAGTGGCCGGCTTGCTCCTCAGCCCATGACTTCAGTTTCTATCAGAAACCCCGGGCTAAGTGATTGTCTAGGACTGTGCCTGGTCACCTGGGCTCACAGCTGTATCTGACTTCCCTCCCCGCAGCAGCCTCCCTCTCTCACCCCAGCAGCTCCCCTTCCCCTCTTGCTGACTCATCCCACCCCCGGAGCCCACCGCCCACCTGTGGGTGAGAGCTCGGCCACGCTGCCAATGTAGGGGCCATGCAGGAAGCGGGGCTCGCTGTCGTTGATGTCCTGCACCTTGATGATGAACTCCGACTCGGGCTCCAGCAGGCGGTTGGTGGCACGGTCCCGAGCTTGAGCCCGCAGGGTGTAGAAGGTCTTCTGTTCCCGGTCCAGGCGCTCCATGGCGTGGATGTCGCCTGTCAGCTCATCGATCAGGAAGATGGTCCCAGCACCCTCGCCCGAGATGGTGTACTTGATGGCCCCGTCACCCTCGTCTGAGTCCGAGTGGATCTGGGGAGGCAGGGAAGAAGGCAGAATGGAGGCCAGGGTGGGAGCTCCTTTTGAGCCCCACTCCCCCAGCAAGTCCCACTGGGGGCCTGTTCCTAAGCACATCTCTTCTTACCCATTCTTCAGTGACGACACTGAGGCTGGGGAAACCAAATGTGATCCCAGTCCCAGGCCTCACTGTCTGGCATGCTTCACTAGCCCTCCACGGCTCTTCCTGCTCCAGCCCTGCCCTTGTAATCGACCTTCCCCTCTGTGGCCAGAGATCCAGCCTCAGAGGCAGATCTGAACAGGTCCTCCCCTGCATGCAATCTTCTTTGGCTCCCTATCACCCTTACAAAGAAGTCACAGCCACCTCCACCTCTCTGCTTCTTCTTTGCGTGTCCTGCCTTATTTCTCTGTCTACTGAAAGTCTCCTCATCCTGCAAGGTTTGCCACATCTTGCAAGTTTAAATGCCACCTCTTCTCAAAAGCTTTTTTTTGGACCCACCCCCACCCCCACCTCCACTCCACCTCCAACTCTGCTATTCCACTCCAAGATCTTTGCAAGACGTCAAGCCATCGTTATCACGTTCGCTGTAGCCATGCTTCTCAAATCTTAATATGCATGCAAATCACCCAAGATCTTGGTAAAAAGCGATTCTGACCCAGGGAGTTTGGAGTGGGGCCTCAAAATTTGCATTTTTAGTAAATTTCCAAGCTGCTGTCCATGACCCTCGCTGGAGTGACAGGGCTAGGGTCCCTAGGCTCAGAGCCCCCAGAAATGTCTTCTTACTTCTCTGGAGAGAGCCTCAGAGCTTGGCATATTCTGGGGACAGGGACTGGAAGGACAGAGGGGAAAGAAGGGTGCAAACTGCAGGAGCACCCACCATGTGCCAGGCAGTGTGCTGAGCAATTTACATACTTATTTGGTGCAGAGGGCTTTAAAAATAAAATTGCTATTAGAGTAGGTTTTGCTATCTTCACTTTGCAGACTTTTTTTTTTTTTTTTCATTTTCCTACTAAAGACTAGAGAAATGGGATGAATTCCTCAAGGTCAGACCGCTGGAGGAACTGGTCTGGTCCACAGCCTGGGCTTTCTCACTCCATCCTCACACCTCCTGGGAGAAGCCCATGGCGGAGAGAAGAAGCAGTACAGCTTGGTCAAGCCTCAGTGCTAGCATCACCTCCCTGTGAGTTCTTGCACAAGTCACTACCTCTTTGGGCTTCAGGTCCCTCCTCTATAACACATGGAGCATAATAGCACCTCCTCGTAGAGGTGCTGGAGGGTGGCATGCCTGCATGCTAAGTGGCTTCAGTCGTGTCCAACTCTTTGTGACCCCCTGGACTATAGCCCGCCAGGCTCCTCTGACCATGGGATTATCCCAGGCAAGAATACTGGAGTGGGTTGCCATTTCCTCCTCCAGGGGATCTTCCCAATCCAGAGATCGAACACGTGTCTCTTACATCTCCTGCAATGGCAGAGGGGTTCTTTACCACTAGCACCACCTGGGGAGCCCAAATGGAGGGCTAATTGAATCTGAAGTCCACATAAGGCCCTTAGCACTTGCCTGGCACCAGATGATGTTTACAATATGTAACAGCCAGTCTGGCAGTGGCACTGCCTATGGAGTGGTACCACAGCAGAGCCCCTGTTGGTCCAGGTGGGAACACTTTGGATCTGGATCACAGAGGTCCGAGGAGCAGAGGGAGCCGAGGGAAAGGAGAGGAAACAGACTGTTTACCACAGGTAGGGAGCCTTTTCACTATTTTAGCAACTGGTACAAGTATACTGGTAGGTACTAGCTGAAAATCAGTCTTGCCTGAGACATAGTAAGTGTCCCATAAATGGTAGCTATCATTATTATTATATTATTACTAAATGTTAGCTATATATAACTGGGATTTAATCCAGGCATGCTAAGCTCCAGAACCCAGGCTGTTTTCACTGCACCGAGATCTCCTGGGCAAGGAACCAGCAGAAAGACTGTTCTCCCACATAGAAACACCCAAGTCTTTATCCTAAAACGTCCAAATCTCTCAGGCAGCTCTGAGCAGAAGAAAACGCATCCGAGGAAGCCAGTGACCTTGGGCGGCTCTCTGTGGCTCACTAAGCTTCCGTCAAGATGGGGCATGAACAAGAGAGGCCCTAAAGGCCCCTTTCAGGCCAGGACGCCATGTACCCCAGCCCACTCAGCAGGATAGCAGGTGCCAATGAAGTCATCACGAAGAGGGATAAGAGCCCACCCCCTGCCACGCAGGAGGAGCCCGGGTATAAATTCTGCTGGTGGAACTTTGTGTCTGAAAGGTGGATTATAGAAGTGCCATTTGGAAGATTGAATGGCCCATAAACATTTTCATATTTCATTAGCCGATTAATGGGCATCTCTCTCTTTTTGGCGAGTCTGCTGATTCTCAGCAGAAATTGCGGGGAGTAAATGGAGGCGTCGGGTGGAACCTTTCCGGGTCCCCATCCTGTTATAGATTGCCCCAATTAATGCCCGTCCTGGGCTCCACTGAGAAGCCTTCTTCCTGTCCAGTTACTGTTAATAGATTTCTCATAAGTGGCTGGATTGTAAAAACCTCATAACTCAGTTTAATACCCCCAATAAAATTATCTCAAGACACCGGCCCTGAATCATCGGCAATGCTAGAGATGAGGAGACCTGTCTCTCCTGTTTGCTGTTTATGCTGTTCCTCCACTCTGCCGGGAGGAGCTAGGGACCAGAGAGGGTGAATGGGTTCCCTTTTCGGATGACTTCATCCATTCCCAGTCAGACCTGTTGCGGGTTTATTTAATCAGCACACACTCCTCCCCGGAAGTCTGGTGGAATAGATGCCATTTGGGGGAATGCGTAACAGCGGTAATCTTATTAGTCTTCATTACCACCCTAGTAAGAATGAAATGTCTTTCTTAGTTCCATTTATCAGATGAGGAAACTGAGGAACACAGAGGGGAGGTCATTTGCCTGGTCACCCAGCTAAGTGCAGGAAGCCAGTCTCCTGAACCCATCACTCATGAACGTTGTAATCACATCATCTGTTATTTTTATCCCTCTGGGTCCATTTTTCCACCTGAGAAATCAGATCAAGTCCTACCTGGCACAAATGCAGTGAAGATTGAAACAGGAGCATGACCTACACACTCTGTAGGGTTTCCCTAGAGGCTCAGTGGTAAAGAACCCGACTACAAATGCAGGAGAAACAGGTTCAACCCCTGGGTCGGGAAGATCCCCTGGGGAAGGAAATGGCAACCCACTCCAGTATCCTTGCTTGGGAAATACCCATGGACAGAGGAGCCTAGTGGGCTACAGTCCATGGGGTGGCAAAATAGTTGGACACGAATCAGCGACTAAACAACAGCACACTCTGTACGTGACTGTCTCCTTCCGTTTCCATCTCCTAGGTCTCCATCACATCCCTGAAGCCTTTAACATTTTATCTCAGCCTCTGGCCAGGGATCACCTACCAGTGAGGAGTAGAAAGGAGGGAGTAAAACCCAGTGATGATGTCACTGATATTCTTCCATGAAGTGTGACACAGAGCTCGTGCTGGGGCTCAGGGGCTGCTCTCTGGGGACAGCAGAGTTGGACAGAGCCAGTCAGCCTGCGGAGGAGCTAAGAGCTCAGAGCTGCAAATTTGGGCTGGGTTGGGGCTGCTTCCCACCCCCCACCCCCCGCCTGGGTCCTGGTTCTGGAATGGAGAGGAAGTGGACAGAAAATCTTGCAGGCTAAAGTCCACAGGGTCACAGAGTCGGACACGACTGAAGTGACTTGTAGCATGCACACACATGCCGATCATTCTATCCCAGGATGATATTTCTCAAGAATCTCAGCTATGAGGCTGGAGGATGGGACTTTTATTTACTGAGCGCCTACTACATGCCAGATTGCAAGCCTCTGCAGAAGTCTAATTTAACGTTGTGGCAGGACTTCCCTGGTAGTCTACGTGGTTAAGAATCCGCCTGCCAATGCAGGGGACATGGGTTTGTTCCCTGGCCCAGGAAGATCCCACATGCCATAAGGCAACTCCCGTGGCCCGTGTGCCACAACTACTGAGCCCACACTCTATAGCCAGTGAGTTGAAACTACTGAGCCCAAGTACCCTGGAGCCCGTGCACCACAACAAGAGAAGCCACTGCAGTGAGAAGCCCACACCCCCCATCTAGAGAGCAGCTGCCACTTGCCACAACTAGAGAAAGCCTGGTGCGTAGCAATGACAGGCGAGCACAGCCAAAAATAAATAAATATAAAAGAAAACATCGTGGCCTATGTAAATGTCTCTCCATTTTCCAGGAGAACAGACTGAGATGGTCCCAGGTCTGTCTGACTCCAAAGCACAGGTTGGTCCCTCTGCAGCCCTTGGAATCTCGTCCACCTACAGGGCTTCCCTGTAGCTCAGTTGGTAAAGAATCCGACTGCAATGCAGGAGACCCTGGTTCAATTCCTGTGTCAGGAAGGTCTGCTGGAGAAGGGATAGGCTACCCACTCCAGTATTCTTGGGCTTTCCTGGTGGCTCAGCTGGTAAAGAATCGCCTGCAATGCAGGAGACCTGGATTCGATCCCTGGGTTGGAAAGATTCCCCTGGAGAAGGAAAAGGCCGAGCAGGTTCCAACTGACCTTCTCAGTTGGACACAACTGAGCAACTTTCACTTCACTTCACTTAGTCCACTTACAACATTTCTGGTTAAGGAAGAGGGATGGGCTGGAGGGCAGTCATGGGGCTGCATGGCTTCGACAGAGGCCTGACCAGCCTGTACCCACAGGTCACAGTCATTGGCGGCCTTTTCAATCTGAGCCTCTATCTCATCATTTGGAAAAGGACTTCAAAATCAGAAGAGGTGATGGGCTCTGGATGCAGGAAGAGCCAGGTGCCAGCGTCTGCTTTGTCACCTACTTGTTGCCTGTCCCCGAGTGAGAGGCTACCTTCCTCCACCTCGGTTTTCTCAGCAGTAAATGAGACTGGCAGTGCTTCCTCAGAGTCTAAAGAGGCACTAGATAACATGTGGGAGCTCCTGGCACATACTAAGTGCTCACTGAAAACAAGTTTCCTTTCCTCTTCTGGCACCTGCTCTCAAGAGAGATTGAGGGTCACCGAGTGCATCCATTCCCCCATCTCCTGACATAATAACCATGGGCTCAAATCCTGACCCACTGGAGACAGGGGGGCCATTACGCAACATCTGCTTGTCTTTTATTTATTTTTAAAGTATTTGTTTATTTTATTATTGTAAGTATTATATTATACTAATTATATGAGTATTATTTTGTTTGAGTATTTTTATTACTTTATATGATTATTTATTTTATTACCCTTATTTTATTTATTTTTATTTTCTGACCCTGCCACGTGGTATGTGGGATCTTAGTTCCCTGATGAGGGATCGAACCTGCATCACCTGCGTTGGACGTGTGCTGTCTTAACCACTGGACCGCCAGGGAAGCCCCTCTTCTTGCCTTTTAGACTCAGCTCGTTTCCTCCTGCAGGCAGCCCTCCCAGAGGCCCTCCCATTTGCCCTCTGCCACGCACACTCCCCTCTGCTCCACACTCACCTATGGTGCTGCTAAATCGCTTCAGTGGTGTTCGACGCTGTGCGACCCCATAGATGGCAGCCCACCAGGCTTCCCCCGTCCCTGGGATTCTCCAGGCAAGAACACTGGAGTGGGTTGCCATTTCCTTCTCCAATGCATGAAAGTGAAGTTGCCCAGTCGTGTCCAACTCTTAGCAACCCCATGGACTGCAGCCCACTAGGCTCCTCCATCCATGGGATTTCCAGGCAAGAGTACTGGAGTGGGGTGCCATTGCCTTCTCTATAACACCTCTATATTGCAGTCTGTCTCCCCAGTTCTCATGGGGCTCAGGGGCAGGGACTAACTTTGATTCATCTTTGTCTCAATTCCCCATGCCAGGTACACAATAGGTGTCCTGAGACCATAGGCAGGTGGAGTGGGAGAGGTGAGTGAGTGTGTGTGTGTGTGTGAGAGAGAGAAAGAGAGCAGGTGTGTATGTGAGATGATGAGCTCAAGCACATGGCTGTTCATGTCCATTTCCCTTGTACCTAGGTTAGGCCACAGCACCAAACACTGAATACATGAATAATGAAATATACCGCTGTCCTTGTGTGTGTGTGTGCTTAGTCGCTTCAGTGGTACCCGACTCTTTGCAATCCCATGGCCTGTAGCCCACCAGGCTCCTCTGTCCATGGGATTCTCCAGGCAAGAATACTGGAGTGGGGTGCCATGCCTTCCTCCAGGGGAATCTCTCCAACCCAGGGATTGAATCCATATCTCTTATGTCTCCTGCATTGGCAGGAGGGTTCTTTACCACTAGCACTTTACCTGGGAAGCTCTGCAACTGTCATTAGAACTTTGCAACTGTCTTCCAGGATATCTGAAGGATCCAGTCACTCTGTTCAATCCCAGGTACCCGTGAGCTAGACTAGGAAGGACAATCACTAGGCACACTTTTAGACCCTCTACTGTTACCTCCTTGATATTTCATAATGATCTTATGGCTCAGAGTTCATCCTTTCCCCATTGTACAGATTGGCAAACTGAGGCTCACAGAGGG
Organism: Aepyceros melampus; assembly: GCA_006408695.1. NCBI lineage: Eukaryota > Metazoa > Chordata > Mammalia > Artiodactyla > Bovidae > Aepyceros > Aepyceros melampus. The sequence goes on from SJXQ01003238.1 coordinate 107,615, forward strand.
CACACATCCTACCTAAAGCCACACAGCTAACAAGAGGCAGCCCAAGGCCTGTCTGCCTCCACATCCTGGGTTCTTTTCTCTGCAGCTATTGGAGACAGCCCCGCAGGGGATTCCCCCCTCCCTAAGCCTCAGCCTTGGATCATAAACAACTTGAAAAACACCAGAGTGATGGCTTCTCATCCTTGGGGGGGGGGTGCTGAAAAATGGGATTTACGAGGCCATAATTACTTCCTCCTAATTAAATCAAAATTAAATGCGAGCAGAGGTACGTTTTCCTTATTAAAGACAATTAAACGGACAGTACAGCTACGCAAATAAAACGAGCCCAGGATTTAAACGGAAAGCAAATCAAATAAAAAGCCTCCCCCAGAATGAGGGATCTGTTCATGCCTGTGCTACTCGTAAACCAGGAGTTCATCAATTTTCTTTAAATATTAGCAACTTAATTAAATCTGCTCTCCTCCCCACTTTAATCCTGCCGTATATCTAAAATAGATCTCACCGCCCACAGGAGTTGGTCATAAGTGCTGACCCCATAATTCTCTTTAAAAAAAAAAAAAGAATTAAAAATCCTACAAAACCCACATCCAGCTGACAGAAGCCTCGGGGGAAATTACAGTTCGGAAAAGGGATTAGTCAAAGTACCCAGATTGTATGGAAATGTTGGGAGGCCGCTCTGAGGGTGGGAGCTGTGGGAAGGTGTAGGGAAGAGGTGGGCCCCCAAGCTGTTGGGGTGGGTCGGGGGGCAGGACAGCAGAGGGAATTGTTGGTGTGGGGCCCTGGTGACAACCACGGGGCCCAGTGGCTTCTGCAGGTGCCAACAGGAGCCTGGCAGTGAGTGATGGAGGAGGCGGCTGTAAAATAGGTTACTGTTGGGCGCCTGGGGTTCACTCTGCGGATGGTGCTGTTGCTAAGCTACCTTTGGAATTCGACAAGGACGGATGCTCCCAGCGGCTCCCTGGGGCGGGGGACCGGGAAGCAGTGAATTAACTGAAACTGTGGAGAAGTCCTTTCTCCCTGATGAGTGAGAGAGTGTGGGATGAATGTGTGCGTATGTGTGCGTGCATACACAACCACTTGTACAAATGTGGGACTTGGCTGGAACGGGAACAGGTGGTTTTCAAGAGGACGAGCTCATCTTCCCAGAGTGAGGGGTGGGCTGGCGACCACCTCCCCCTACTTTGTGGTGAGAAACTAGCACAGGTTGCAACAAAGGCTTTCGGGATTTAGGGCGTGCGTTCATATACCGGTGTATACTCAAGGCAGTGGGAATATCAGGCAAGATCCATCATAATAAAAGCTAATACTTACTGGGCACATAGAACGTGCTCTCCAGGTTCTTGGCATATGCTAACTCATTGAATCCTCACTGCAACTCTTTGAGAAGGTGCCAGGTACAGCCTCACTCAGCAGATGAAGAAACTTAGGCACAGAGAGGTTAAATAATGTGCCAAGGTGAGAAAAGGAGTCAGCAACAGAGCTGAGATTTGAGCCTTGGCATTCTGGCTCTGGTTGAACAGTAAAGTGAATCAGTCATACATATACATATATATATACATATACATGTATATGTATAATAATATAAATACATATTCCAATAAACTGTGGACAATTCTGAAAGAGATGGGAATACCAGACCACCTGACCTGCTTCTTGAGAAACCTATATGCAGGTCAGGAAGCAACAGTTAGAACTGGACATGGAACAACAGACTGATTCCAAATAGGAAAAGGAGTACGTCAAGGCTGTATATTGTCACCCTGCTTATTCAACTTCTATGCAGAGTACATTATGAGAAACGCTGGACTGGAAGAAGCACAAGGTGGAATCAAGATTGCCAGGAGAAATATCAATAACCTCAGATATGCAGATGACACCACCCTTATGGCAGAGAGTGAAGAGAAACTAAAAAGCCTCTTGATGAAAGTGAAAGAGGAGAGTGAAAAAGTTGGCTTAAAGCTCAACATTCAGAAAACTAAGATCATGGCATCTGGTCCCATCAATTCATGGGAAATAGATGGGGAAGCAGTGGAAACAGTGTCAGACTTTATTTTGGGGGGCTCCAAAATCACTGCAGATGGTGATTGCAGCCATGAAATTAAAAGACACTTACTCCTTGGAAGGAAAGTTATGAGTTATGACCAACCTAGATAGCATAATCAAAAGCAGAGACATTACTTTGCCAACAAAGGTCCATCTAATCAAGGCTATGGTTTTTCCAGTGGTCATGTATGGATGTGCGAGTTGGACTGTGAAAAAAGCTGAGCACCGAAGAATTGATGCGTTTGAACTGTGGTGTTGGAGAAGACTCTTGAGAGTCCCTTGGACTGCAAGGAGATCCAACCAGTCCATTCTAAAGGAGATCAGTCCTGGGTGTTCTTTGGAGGGAATGATGCTGAAGCTGAAACTCCAGTACTTTGGCCACCTCATGCAAAGAGCTGACTCATTGGAAAAGACTCTGATGCTGGGAGGGATTGGGGGCAGGAGGAGAAGGGGACGACAGAGGATGAGATGGCTGGATGGCATCACTGACTCGATGGACGCGAGTCTGAGTGAACTCTGGGAGCTGGTGATGGACAGGGAGGCCTGGTGTGTGCAATTCATGGGGTCGCAAAGAGTAGGACACGACTGAGCGACTGAACTGAACTGATATATACATATACATATACGGCGAAGGAAATGGCAACCCACTCCAGTGTTCTTGCCTGGAGAATCCCAGGGACGGCGGAGCCTGGTGGGCTGCCATCTATGGGGTCACACAGAGTTGGACACAACTGAAGTGACTTAGCAGCATACATATACATATAGATCCCTGAACCACACACTACACCACCTTTCACAAGAAAGGGTGCTTTGGGCACATGTTTGCAAAGAGATGGAAACTTCTCTCTTCTCCCTGCACAGAGTGCTTTTCTGGAGGTGGCCTTGAGAGTAAGGGAGGAGGGGCTCTGGGTGAAGATGATGGAGGGGGACGATAACGTAGTCATGACAGCAGTGGGGATGCTGGGAGAGGTTGCTGTGAGAAGAAGGATCCCTGGGGCTGGGCACAGTGTGGGGCTCAGATGCTTAATGCAGGACAGTGCTGTGCAGCACAGGGAACTCTATTCAGTACTCTGTGATGACTTATATGGGAAAAGAATGTAAAAAAGAGTAGGTAGATGTATAACTGATTCACTTTGCTGAACACCTGAAACTATCACAATGTTGTAAATCAACTATACACCAATAAAATTTTTTAAAAATTGCGTTGGAGGAATTCCCTGGCGGCCGTGATTAAGACTTCATGCTTCCACGGCAGGGGGTGTGGGTTCGACTCCCGGTCGATAATAAATAAATAAATAGGGTCAAGATATTACAAAAAAATACTATTAAAAAATGCATTGGGGCAAGACCTGGTGTCAGTAGAGCCTCACCTCTTGGGGTTGGTTCTAGCACTGTGCTGGACTCACCCCATCTCTGCTGATCAAAAGTCCCTAGAAAGCTGAATGGCCTTGGCATGATGCTCATGATGTTCTTCTGGCCTCAGTTTCCCCTTCTTACCAGGAAGGGAGGTACTAGGGACCCCCATCACCTGGAGATGGTGGTTCAAGGAGACAGGGGTGGTGTTTGACTCATGCAATAATTGCTAGGTGGATGCAGATGGAAGGTGGTGAATGAATGAGCAGCTGGTTTCTTTCATCTGCTGGGGATGTGGATGGCTGAGGAGACCTTCTCAGAGCCCCATCTGGCAGGCAGACCTCACGGCCGAGGTGCCTGAGACCACTGCAGCTGACAATCAGGTAGACGTGTCAGTCACTCCCTGAGTTTCTGGGCTTTTTCTGGACCCAAATTTCTCTCCCAAGCTTGGAGGTCTTGGAGAGGTTTGGAGAAGCAGCACACGGGTTTCAATCCTAGCTAAGCCACTTGCTCACTCTATGCCTGTTCGCTCTGCGCCTCGAGTCCATTACCTACAAAATGGAATGATTTCTACCTTGCAGTTTAAGAGTTAAATGCTTCATATGGGAATAATGAGAAAACAACAGTAAACAAACAACCAGGGACTTCCCTGGTGGTCCAGCGGTTAAGAATCTGCCTTGGATCAAGCATAGGGCTGTTCATTTCCATTTCCCCTGTACCTAGGTTAGGCTACAGCACCAAACATTGAATTATGAGTAATGAAATATACAACTGTCATTGCGTGTGTGTGTGATAAGTCGCTTCAGTTGTGCCCGACTCTTTGCAGCCCCATGGACTGTAGCTCACCAGGCTCCTCTGTCCGTGGGATTCTCCAGGCAAGAGTACTGGAGTGGGTTGCCACATCCTTCTCCAGGGAATCTTCTGGCCCAGGGATCGAACCCACATCTCTTTTGTCTCCTGCATTGGCAGGTGGGTTCTTTACCACTAGTGCTACCTGGGAAGCCCACTTCACTCACGCACTCTAAACAGCTCAACTGCTGATAAGACTCTAAATAAGCCAGGTTCTGTCAGGTCGTCAAGTCTTTTTTATAGGCTATGCCCTCTTCCCATCAGCCCAAACTCTACTCAGATATTAAAACACAGCTCAGGCATTTAGAAAACACTTCCACAAAGCCAGCCAACAGATACCACTTAATGAATGCCTACTCAGTGCCAGGTGATGACCTGTGAAGCTTTTCATGCCCAGGGTGTCTCTGCCTCTCCACCATCTCACTCATGAGGGGCTTAGGGATTAAAGGGACGAACGAAAGTCCTTCTCAGTTCCATATACTCTTAAGGCATAGACCTTCAGTCACATTAACCAACATTTACTCAGTTTGAGAAAGTAGCTTTCATTCATTCATTCAATGAACAATTTGTGAGCAATGTCTGTGCTAGGCACTAGGGATTTTATGGTGAGCAAAACAAACACAATCTAATAGGAAAGACATGCATTAATTGCGTAATCAAACAAAAACACAGACATAATGAAGTGTTATGAAAGAGAGATCTGGGGACCTCAAGGGGCACTTAACAGGGAGGTACAGCCACACGCAGGGGGATCCGTCCCAGAGGGCTGTGATCAGGGATGGCTTCTCTGAGGAAGTGGCATTTCAGTGGAGACCTGAATGTGAGATAAAGTCAGCCGCAGAAGGAGCAGGACAGGGACGTCCCTGGTGGTCCAGTGGTTGGGAGCCTGCCTGCCAATGCAGGCGACATGGGTTCGATCCCTGGTCCAGGAGGATCCCACAGGCTGCGGGGCAACTGGGCCCGTGCGCCACAGCTATTGAGCCTGTGCTCTAGAGCCCAGGAGCTGCAACTGCTGAGCCCATGTGCCACAGCCGCTGAAGCCCACGCACGCTAGACTGCGCTTCACGACCAGAGAAACCGCTGCAAATTGAGAATAGCCCCCACTCTGCAACTAGAGAAAACCTATGCACAGCAAGGAAGACCCAATGCAGTCAAAAATACAAATAAAAAGAAGGAGCAGGACGGAGCAGTTAGGGGAGGCAAGTAATCTAGGTAGGTAAGGGGGTGTGGGGCTGGCAGAAGCCTCTGGGGGCAGCAGAGGGACCAGGGAAAGGCATCAGAAGGGTGTCGTGGCCCAAAACTCAGAGGGAGTGTGGCAGATGAGGTTGGAGGAGCCAGATCTTTGTAAGCAGTGGAGCAGAATTTGAACTTGAACCCGAGTGCATGGGAAGCAATGGACGGATTTTGAGCATAGCGGGAGACTCTGTGTGTGACATGATCAGATCTGCAAACTCCTTTCTACATTCTGGCAACCCGTTCCAGTATTCTTGCCTGGAGAATCCCATCGACAGATGAGCCTGGCTGGCTACAGTCCATGGGGTCTCAAAGAGTCGGACACGACTGAAGAGACTTAGCATAGCATAGCATTCTGCATTCTAGCTGGGTCCAGCTACAAGAGGGACTGGCTTTCCGCCTTACTAGTCCTCTCTGCTCTAAGATGCGAAAGCAAGAGGGTCCAGAGAAGGATGTAGGGCAGGGAAGCGAGCAGAGTGAGGATCCTGTGGTCCGCCTGCCCCATCAGGGCAGCTGGGAGGAGGAAGAAGGGATTTGGGAGGCGGTGGGAGGAAACTGGGATCCCTTGCATCTGCCAGCGGGTGTCTCTGGGGTCCTAGGAGTAGGATGGCGGGTGTGGGTCCCACTTTACCTTGCCCACGTACAGGGGCTCGGTGCCCGTGTACTCCTCCACCACGAAGAACTGGTTCCACACCCAGCCGCGCTTCACGCGGCCAGCGCCGGGCGCGCTGTCCTGCACCGACGGCGCAGGCGTGCCCGCCGCCCACAGGGCTCCCAGCAGCGGCGGCGGCGGCGGCGGCAGCAGCAGCAGCAGTAGCAGCAGCAGCAACGCGGGCGACAGCGCGGCTCCCGCCCGGAGCCCCCGGCCTTCGGGCCGCGGCCTCATGCTTGGCCTGCGAGGGGCCCGGGCCCAGGAGCATGAACGGGAGGCACCAGGGTGTCGCCGCTCGGTGGCCAGGACGGAGCGGCGCCGCAGTCACATGGTGGGCTCAGCGCGGCCGCCGGGGCGCCGCCCCCGACGGGGCACCCGGACAGGCCCGCGGCCCTGATCGCCGCCCAGCCGCGGGGGAGCCCGGCTGGAGGGGGAGGGGGCGCGACCGCACCCGGGGCATGGACGGCCCCCGAGGTCCCCGCCCGCGCCCCCTGGCGCCGGCGTGGCTGGGTCACCAGGCAGCGCCTCGGCGGCTCCGGAGTCTAGGATGCGCC
>SJXQ01003238.1:115149-144343 GCA_006408695.1 Aepyceros melampus
GGGACTAACTCCTACTCAAGCCATAATGATGAATAATGGCTTCGTGTGGGTGTTTACAGGGGACAGCAAAGCTGCTTCCATGGAGGAGTTTCAGCCACTAAGAAGAGTGAGCAGAGGTGAATCCCCAAGTTCCCTCCCCAACCCCTGCCCCCAGCCTAGTTCAATTCAATCACTCCATTCTACTGAGCTTCCATTCTGGTCCAGATTTGGCTGGATGCTAAGACAAAGATGAAATAAGCTCACAGATTAGTGGGGTGGGAGACAAGACCCCCAGTAATGACTTAAATGCTGGGTGGCGTATAATCAGGGCTATAAAAGGGGGTGCTACCTGACACCTGTCTAGAAGGTGCAGGTGTGTGGAAGGATATCAGGGCTGCTGCTTGGAGGAGGGGCATCTGATTGGGTGAGAAGAAAGGAATGGGCATTCTGGTAGCTGAGTGTGCAGCCAGGCTGGGGGTGATCTGGTTAGTTTGGAGAGGTGGGTTGGAAACGTGAGGTGTGTGGAGCTAAGCAGAGAATCTGGGAAAGTGCCTGGCCCCAGCCAGGTCCACCTGTGGGCAAAGGAAGTGGCTGGAATTTGGGGGTGGGGGCATAAGACATGGTCCTCATGTGACCCAGGACCCCAGTGGGCAATTCTCATGTTTTTAGGTGTCCCCAATCTCTGGGATCTAATGTCTGATGATCTGAGGAGGAGCTGATGTAATAATCATAGAAATAAAGTGCACGATAAATGTAATGTGCTTGAATCACCCTGAAACCATCTCCCCCACCCCCGGTTCATGGAAAGATTGTCTTCCCTGAAATTGGTCCCTGGTGCCAAAAAAGCTGGGGGCCCGCTGCAGTTTTAACTCGCTAAGTCACATGAGTCACAGCAGCTGTGAAAGTGGGCGTCTTATACCCATTTCACAGATGCTCAACTCCCCAGTGCTCTTTCCCACTCTCAGCTCCAGAATTTCTTTATGAAAAGGGTTCTGGGGGAGGGAGTCATCTGCTGGGAGGTAGGGGCAGTGGTGAGGGGGTCAAAACTGCATTGAGGGCAGTGAGGAGGGGAAAACCTCCACAGTCCGTTAGGAGGAATGGAAGGGAGATGTCCTGAGCCAGCCCTCTTTCCCTTTAGGACCCACCCAGAACTGATGGACATCAGGAGGACCTGGGACCCTGACGAGAGCATCCTCAGCACCTCGCCCCACCCCCTCCCCACCCACTCTGGGGGGTCTAGGCTTGAAGATGTTGGCAGACCCTCCCCTACCCAGGCGGTCCCTGAGCTGTGCTGCTGCCTCTGGGCATCCAGCGTCGATTCCCCATGTTATGGCCAGGGCTGGTCCTAATGAGACTGGAGTTATGGGTGAAGAGGAGGCGCTGCTCTGAGGCCTTCATTTCCTGGAGCTTATGGCTTCCCTGCACGAGGCAGGAATGGTCCCCTGACTCCATCAGGCAGTTTCAGGGCTCATCACAGCCCTGCAGGGATGCAGAGGGGAGGGGCTGTTGGGAGGGAGGGTTTGGGGAGTTGGAGACCATCTCGAGGAGGGCTGTGGGGGGTGCAGGAAGTGGGAACAGGGGCGATCCCTCAATGTTTGCGAGCACCCCATTGTGGCTCTTTCTCTCTCCCCCATCCCCCTCTTAATGTCTTTCTTTATAACACTTTTTACAAGACAGGGACACACTAAGATTCAATCATTCATTCATTCATTAAACATTAGTGTCCGCTACAAGTAGGGAGACAGAAATGCATTTCATTTATTCATTCAACACACTTTAAAGATCATTTCTTTGTGTAAGACAGCAAGATGCAATCAGCTCCTCAGCTATGTGACAGGAGAGAGGTGCATTTCTTCTGGTTATTCATAGACTCTTTCTACAAATATTTACCCGTGCCTCTCTGATTCCAGTTTCTGCGCTAGGCACTGGGGACAAAGTAATAAAATAAAGTCCCAGCTCTCATGAAGCTGACCTTCTGGTAACAAAGGAATAAATTCTACAATGCAATTCCAGGGAGTGGTAAGTATTAAGAAGGAATATAAAGCAGGAAAGAGGAAGGAAGAGTGTGATGAAAGAGTTGGGGTGTGTTATTATAGACAAGGTATCAGGGAGGACCTCTCAGAGGAGGTGACATTTGGCTGATCTGGAGGAATGAGACAGAGCTGGGGACAGCAGAGGGAACAGTCTGTACAAAGGTCCAGAGGCTTGGAGAAGCTGAGGAACAGGGAGGAGGCCACTGTGGTTGGCACAGAGCAGTCAGATGAAGATGAAGGAGAGAGGGGTACTGGCCAGACTGAGCAGGACTGGAGGAAGAAAAACAGTGTCCATTTTATTCTGAGTGTGCAGAGAAAGGCTTGGAGGGACTTTATACAGTAAAATAATTCCAGGGAGTGGTAAGTATTAAGAAGGAATATAAAGCAGGAAAGAGGAAGGAAGAGTGTGATGAAAGAGTTGGGGTGTGTTATTATAGACAAGGTATCAGGGAGGACCTCTCAGAGGAGGTGACATTTGGCTGATCTGGAGGAATGAGACAGAGCTGGGGACAGCAGAGGGAACAGTCTGTACAAAGGTCCAGAGGCTTGGAGAAGCTGAGGAACAGGGAGGAGGCCACTGTGGTTGGCACAGAGCAGTCAGATGAAGATGAAGGAGAGAGGGGTACTGGCCAGACTGAGCAGGACTGGAGGAAGAAAAACAGTGTCCATTTTATTCTGAGTGTGCAGAGAAAGGCTTGGAGGGACTTTATACAGTAAAAAAACCATGGTAGAACGAAATGGCACAGGGCCATAAGGGACTTTCATGATGCAAGCCCTTCAATGTTGGAGGGCCAGGCATAGTGAATCACGGAGTAGGGACAGCATTGCAGAGAAGGTCGCACTTGGAGTTGAAGCACAGGAGGGATGGGGGCAGGTGGCGTTTGGGTGTTGGGGAGGAGAGGGTGCGCTCTATGGGAAGGCTGCAGAGGTCTATGGTCAGCTCCCACTTTAGAAAGGGGTGGAATCCAAGCTGCTGCTGCTGCTGCTAAGTTGCATCAGTTGTGTCTGACTTTGTGCGACCCCATAGACGGCAGCCCACCAGGCTCCACTGTCCCTGGGATTTCCCAGGCAAGAACACTGGAGTGGGTTGCCATTTCCTTCTCCAATGCATGAAAGTGAAAAGTGAAAGCGAAGTCACTCAGTCGTGTCCAACTCTTAGCGACCCCATGGACTGCAGCCCACCAGGCTCCTCCATCCATGGGATTTTCCAGGCAAGAGTACTGGAGTGGGGTGCCATTGCCTTCTCCGCCTTCTCCCAAGAGTGTCATCCAAATTTGCACAGGATGCCTGATGATGGAGTGGGGCCTCGAACCCAGGACTCAGATTCCTCTTGGAGGAGAGCACCTTTAGGAGGATGGGGAAAGATACCCCTCCGAGTGGATCAGCCCTAGGCCAGGAGGCACGCTTGAGAGGCAAAGGTGACCGCCTCTCAGCCCCGTGCCCTTGTAGAGCGCTGATCCTGCACCGTTGTTTGAGGGGCGAGGTCCTCACAACCCCATCTCTCCCTCCCTCTCTGGGCCTTCATACCTCAGCCCACCGGGTCCATCTTCGAGTGTGTTGGCCAGATGCCCTGGATGCAAGCCTACTCTACCCTGCTCAGCACAGCCCTGCCGGGGCTGCTGCAGACACTCCGCCTGTTCCCTCCCTCCCTTCCTTTCTCTCCGGTTCCAGCTGATTGTCCTGAGTGGGTGTCAAGTACAGGGCCCCATCCTGGAATTCCGAGTCCTTCAGGGGAGGCAGCTGGAGTGCCGTGGGGTCACGTTGGCTCCACTGGGCCTCCCGGTGAGATCTTGGGCGTGTTGGTGGCCTTCTCTGGGCCGCACGTCTCATTCTACTGTGCAGTTGTTGAGTCCCACGTGGGATGAAAAGTCGAGCCCCAGCCTGGCTCAGTTAGTGTTGGCTTCACCCAGTCTGCTCATCAGCCTCACCTCCTATAATCCATGTGCTCTTGGATTCTCGAGGAAATGTATGCCTGTGGGCACAGGTCTGCAATTGTGCATGCTAGCACATGTGTGTGTGTGTATCTGGTGCATACTGGTTCATTCTACAGATGTTTGTGAGTTTCCACGCTATGCTGTTCTCGACACAATGGAAAGACAGAGTCCTTGCCCTTGCATCTCTAGTGGGGGTCAGAGAATAAACAAACAAACAACACATCAGACGATGGTTTAAGCGCCGTGGAGAAAAACAAATCTGGGGCACAGGAAGTGTTGGGGGTGGGGATTTTCTCTCTTTCTCTCTCTCAATCAAGTATTATAAGTAATAGTTTATACATGGTGGTCAGGGAAGGCCCCATGGTGAAGATGGCATCTGAACAGAGATCTGAAGTGATCGAAGGAGAGAGCTGTGCACATGGGTAGAATAAGAGCATTCCAGGCTAAGGGGACAGCAGTGCAAAGGTCCTGAGGTCAGGGTGTGTGTGGTGTGCAGGAGGAACAGCAAGGAGCCCAGTGTTGCTGAACTGGAGTGAGTGCAGAGGGGCAGCAGGACATGAAGCCACTGAGATGAGCTTGGCATCAGAGCCTGTAGGGTCTCCTTTGGGTATTTCTGTGAGTGAGATGGGACCCCGTAGGAGGGTTTGAGCAGAGGAATGACACGATCTGACTTGTGTTTTAAAAGATCACTCTAGCTAGTGGATTCAAAACAGAGGGAAGTGGTTTAGGGGAGGGGGGTGGCGAGGGAGCTATTTCAATAATCCAGCCGAAGAGTAAACGTGGCTTGGAACAAGTGGGAGCAGAGGAGGTGCTGAGAAGTAAGGCTCCTCCTGCGTGTATCTCCCCCACAAGACAGGTTGGTGGGTCGGAAGCGGTGCGAGGGAAAGAGAGGGATGGAGCGTGACCACACCTGAAGCCTAGGCCTCAGAAATGATGAGGCGCCCTTCCATAGGCTGCAGACGAGCACGAGCAGAGCAAACCTGGGGAGGCCATCAGGGACTCATTTGGACGTATTACGATCAAGTCTCGAATGTGTTACGTTGCCTGCCTACTTGGATACCCAGCGGAGACATCAAGCAGGCGACTAGCACTTACAGTCAGGAGTTCAGAGGCGAGGTCCTGCCTGCAGGTATAATTGTGGGAGTTTGGATGGTATTCAGAGCTGAGGCTGCGTGAGCTTGTGAAGGAGTGAGGGTGGATGGTGAAGAGGTCCAACATCTCAGCACGTAGAGACTGGGGAGATGAGGAAATAGTAAAGGGGCCTGAGAAAGGGTAGAGAGGGGAAGGGAGGCGAGGAGAGAGGAGGTGTCTTGGAAACCCGTAGAAAAAAGGAGGGAGGAGGCATTAGCTGGTGACCCTCTGTCCACCTTTGCTTGCGACAGTTCCACTTTACATCCTCTGTCCTAGCATAACTAGGAATAGTGTCTTACCCCCTTTTACTCTCAGCTTGGATGATAAATTGTATGGTCATCCTACTGATAGGTCAAATCAGATGCAGCCTTTGAATTGACCATTGGATTTGGCAACACAGAGGTCATTAGTGGCCTTGACAAAAGCTATTTTGGTCGGGTGGTGGGTGTGCTGGTGCGACTGGAGTGGGTTCAGGAGAGGCTGGGAAGAGAATATGTGGAGACATGTGTGAGTGGACGGCAGCCCCGCTAGGGATGTTTGAAGGTCCCTTTTGCCTGCTCCCCCAGCTCCCGCCCCTACCTCAGCAGTCTGGCTGGATTTTATGATGTGTAACAGAGTGATGGGAAATATAAAAGATGGGCTTGCTGCTAAAGACTAATTCATTCCCCTAACCTTCTTTCTTGTTTCAATTTTGTTTTAATATCCACCCGCCCACAGCTGGGCCATGTGCGCAGCCCCTCCTCTCGGAACAGTGATTAGTCTACACCAGTAAGAGCCATTCTCCCGTGACTGGTCCAGAAAGTATCATACATACAATTCTGGTCAATGAAATATAACTCCTGGAGAGCTTCTGGATATATATTTTTTTAGTCTTTAAAAAGAGATGTCTTGAGGAGAAACCTTTTGTTTTCTGCACATATGAAGTGATGGCAAGAGCACTAGCAGCTATTCTGGGACAATGGGACAATGAGGCCAAAGGGCCCTACTAAAAATGATGGAAAAGTATCCTTGATGATATTGTTGAACCACTAAATATACCCATTCTGGGCTTTCATGATCCAGTTCTGGCCCCTACTTCCTCCAGACTCCCCTTTTCTTTTTTCCTCCGAACCCCTTCAGACCTTTATGGCTAGGTCTGGCGTCAGCTGTGATGACAAGCTTCTAGAGGGCAGAGATCATGTCTATTCCTTCTTCCACCCTTCCCTGCTCCTTCCTATACACACCTGCCAGAGCCAAACAAGGAGTTGTGGCCTGGGAGGGACTCAGGAGAGTTTTGCCTCAGGCGGACTTTGGGAGCTGCTCAGGCACCGTGTCTTTCCCTTTGACTGAGCAGCTGCCAGCCTCAATGATTTGCTGTGGCCCCACCTGTCCTGTGGGCATCACCGCAACTGTCTACAGTGTATACTTTTAGAATCCGGGCTGAGTGGCCAGCATGTCCTTTCTTGATGTTTTAGTGCCCTAGTACCATTGCTGCCAAGGCCTGCAGTACTGCGAGTTCAGTGGCTCCAGACCTTCTTTGTCATCTGGCTGTCTCCTCCGGGACAGAGGAAGGGATTCTTCTCCAGCCCATCCCACATTTGTTTTTCAGCCTCTCACTCTGCCAAGACTAAGAAGAGGGGCAGGGCTCTGTGGCCCACAGGCAGGACAAAGCAGGAGGGATTCATCGTGTAGCCTGCGGCTCCTCACCTGTGCTTCCTCTTCCAACTGCTGATCATCTTCCGAGCCCCGGTCTCTGGGACAGAATTTAACATTCAGGGGGCCTGAAACCATGAGGTCCAAAGTCAGAACAGAATTTGAGTCCCAGGTCCATTGCTTTACTGTATGCATGATCTTGGTAATTTTCTCCTTTTCTCTAGCGTCTTAGTTTTCTCATCTGAAAAATGGATGTAACAGTGCTTACCTCCTAGAGTCAGTGTAAGGAATAAATGAGACGGTGCAAGTGAAGAGATCCACAGTGTTTGGCAATAAATGCAAGCTAATGTAATGATAATGGCTATTGTTATTATTATTTCTAGTCACTTGAAAAACACCAGTGGAGGGACTTCCCTGGCAGTCCAGTGGTTAAGACTCCTTGCTTCTGATGCAGGGGGCATGGGTTTTATCCCTGGTCAGGGAACTAAGATCCACATGCCAAAAGGTGAGGCAAAAAAAAAAAAAAACTATAAAATTACTAATTAGCCTCCAATTAAAAGAAATAATTAAAAATTAAAAATAAAATAAAATTATTAATGGACTCCTACTGTGTACAAAAGTATCCTGACCAGGTAAAGGGGGCTCATAGATATGTATCCCCTCAGTCATTCATTTATTCATTCATGCACTTATTTAACAACTGCTAGAAGCCCATGAATGCACCTCTTTCTAAGAAGAGTGAAGTCTTATACCGGGTTGTGGTGCTTACTCTGGCTCCGGGGCTGTTGCCCTGGAGGGGATGTGTAATGCAGGAAGAGGCAGTTCATTCATTTTCTCACCCATTCATTCCCTCTCTGCCCCACGCTGGCTTGACATGTATATGTCCTCTCTCCATGCCCACCTGGCTCCCAGGTCTGCCAGTGGGAACTGTGCCTGGCAGCCTGGCTCCTGTCTGCCCTGTCCGAGTCCTAAGGGCACTGTGCCCGCTGGATCCTGTGCCCAGAGCTCTCTGTGCTTGGCTGCGCCTTCCCCTGGGGGAGAAATGATCCCTACCAGCTCAGTACTCTCCCTCCAGCCAGAATGGACCCCAGAGTAATGTAGGAACTGTTAAGGTGTGGAGCGGTATGGGGCAGAGTCACCTTGTGTCTGCCCACCTCTCACTGCCCCTTCCTACCCCCCTGCTCCACGGAAGGCATGGCGGAGTCACAAGTGAGAGAGCAGACCAGGTCCTGCTGCAGCCCGCCTTGACGCGCGTGAGCATGGGTGTGCCTGAGCACGTGTGTGCCTTTGCATCAGTAATGATGTGTGTAGGGCAGCACGCATGCGCACAGTATCCCAGCAGCTGGAACAACTTCTGGCACGTGACTGGTGCTCAGTAAGTGTGGAGGGTTGACTGGATAGGGGCCTGCTCTGTGTGAGTTAAGCCCGTGGGCTGTTTCCGGGGCCCTGGGGGTGATGCAGGTGTGCTGTGAACAGTGCTGTATTTCTAGGTGGGGTGGGGACTATCTCTCTGAGTGTTTGTATGGGGCTCAGGATATGCCAAAGCTTCTGGGCTTGACAGCTGGACTGTTATCAAGGGAGGAAAATGTGGGAGATTGGGGGAGAAAGGGGACAAGGGGGTCATATGTACCCATATAAAGGATCACCCCATCTGCAAAGCTGGTCCAAGGGCCCCCAGTCTATGCTGGGCATGCTGCCAGAGGCACCTTCATGCAGCCCAGCTCAGTCTGGAAGGTTCTGTTCAAATCTTCTCCCCAGCTCCCTTTTGCCTTCAAGATAAAGTCCAGACTCTGGCCTGGCATTCATTAGTTACCATTCAGAGTAGCAGAGTTCTTCATGTTCAGTGACTCTACCTAGACATAATCCTTTGAGGTGGGGACTGTTATTTGTCCTCATTTATCAAATGAGGAAACTGAGGTACAGAGAGGTCATGAAACTTGCCCCAGACTCATCCAGAGGAGGTGGAGCTGGGATTCGACCCCTGGGCTGTGGGCTCCAAAGCTTGTTCCTTGAGCCACTGTGCACACGGTCACTCAAGGCCCCGGAGGTCTGGGCTGGCCCACTCCATGTCACTGTCACGGCCTTGTTTCCAAAGATACTTTTTACATTCGTTGACTTGGCTGCATCGGGTCTTGGTTGCAGTATGCGGGCTCTCTAGTTCTGCCCATGGGTTCAGCAGTTGCAGCATGTGGGATCTCAGTTCTCGTGACCAGAGATCGAAGCCAAATCCCCTGTATTACAAGGCGGATTCTTAACCACTGGACCACCAGGGAAGTTGCTGTCATGGCGTCTCTCCACGCACTCATCTCTCTGGGCAGATGGGATCAACCACTGTTTATTACTTTCATGTCTCTAGTTCTTTGCTCCTACTGTTGTTCCCTCTGCCAGGGATGCCCTTCTCCCATGTTGCCCCACATCTGTCCCTGACCCCCGTCATGGGGCCCAGCCTGATTGCCCTCTCCTCCAGGCAGTCTCTCTGCCTCCCCTTCACCACGTCCCCAGTGAGCTCACTCATCTGAGCCATGGCTCAGAACCAGGCTCTCTCTTTTGTCCTCGTCTCAGCATCCGGCCAGCTGGCTTTGGGCACCTCCCTTACTGCTTTCTGCCCTTCAGTTCATACCTGTGTTCATGCTCAGACTGGCTGGTGCTGAATGTGTGAGTAAACTGGATGAAAGAAGGCATGAATGGTTGGAGGCATGGACTGATGGCTGAATGGACAGAAGGGCATGCATTGCAGTTGCCTGGTTACCGCCACACCACCTCCCTGCAGACCGCCCTTCTATGGCATCATTTCCTTCTGTTTGTTCCATTCGTTGACTCATTAAATATTTATTGAGCACCTACTCTACGCCAGGCACTGTGTTAGAGGCTGAGGATGTAGCTGTGGGCAAATCAAAGTCTCTGCCCTCTGGTGTGTGTGTGTGTGTGTGTGTGTGTGTGTGTGTGTAAGAAGACATTCATTAATCTGATCATCTCACAAGTAAATATACAATTACCAATGGAGGCAGATTCACAGAGGGAAGGTAACGGGGACTACCATGTTTAACAGGAACCTTATTAGGGCTGGTGGGCCAGGGAGGCGCAGTTCCCAGAGAAAGGGTTTTTGAGCTAAAAGGTAAAGGATGACAGAGGCATACTGGGGCCCAAGTAACAGAAGGTGCAAAGCCACATTCAGGGGCCTGAAAATTCACATAGCACATGAGGGGGAGAGGTGGCTCACCAAGGGTCTTAAGAAGTTTAGATTTTAAATGGGAGGACATTGAAGGCTTTTTAGCAAGGAGATATGATCAAACTTGTGTTTTGAAGATCATGGGCTTGAGACTTAAAGGACAAACTGTACAGGTGCAGGACCAGAAAAGGGGACTCAAGAGGGCTCGATGGTGGTATAGATCAGGGAGGCCGTTATGGGATGGAGGGAAAGCAACAGATTTGAACTATTTAATAAAATGGACCAGGCTTGGTGATGGGTCAGACGTAAGGAATGATGGGGGAGCAATATCGGGCATGACCCCTGGTTTTTAAGTGATGTTTATTGATCACTTACTGTTTCAGCACTTTTGGGGCATTACCTTGCTTACATCTCACAATAACCCCATAAGGTAAGTTACCATCACCCCACTTCACCATCCCCTTTCACTCTGATCAGAATTGAGGAGGGAAGAGGGGGTGACGGGACACAGTGGGGTTTGTCCCAGGCTTTGTTCCTTTGGGGAAACGGCCTTGGCAGATGAAAAGAATAGAGAAGGAAGAAAGGGAAGTAGTGTGCATGTACTGAGCTGATTCTGAGTCACCGAGAATAATGATAGATAACATTTTTAGCACTTTTACTGTGTGCCAGGCACGGTGCCATTCAATTAGCTAATAATAAGAGGCAACACTTAGTTCCAGGGCATTTTATATCAATGATCTGACTGAAATCTTACAGCAGCTCTCTTTAAAATTTCTATTACAGAAGAAGGGAAAGTGGCGAGGAGAGGCTGAGGGACTTGTCCAAGGTCACACAGCTAGCTAGTAGTAGATGAGGAATTCAAATGGGCTGTGCAGAAAGTGGGGAAGGAGAATCAGCAAAGAGAGATTTAGTGGCTGCTGGAAGGAAGGAAAGGCCTGCATTTGGCTCTGCGGATGAGCTGTGTCCCTCCCCGAAACGCCTCCTGACACTATTTACCCCAGGCCTGACTGTCTGCTTACAGCCTGACCTCCCGTGAAAGTTACGAACACACACGTGCATACACATTGACACCTACCCACACGTGCACGCCTTGGCTGCCACTGCTCACCTGCCCTGAAGTGACCACCTGGCCCCTCCATGCCAGGTGCCCAGGGCCTGCACCTGGCTCCCCCCCCCCCGCCCCCATTCTGCCTGCCTGCTGGTGCCACAGGCAGAGCCCGCTGTACATCATGTTGACAGTAGAAATTACATCCGAGCTGCTGTTTTACACCTCGCCCTGTCAGAACTCACCGCAGCCCAGTGATCAGGACAAATTGAATACCATCCTGGCCGTGTCAATATTTATTCCATTTTATAAATGCGGCCGGATTGGGGGCAGGGCCCTGCCGCGGGGCCAGCCGAGCAGTCCCGGGAGGGCCTTCTCTCTCCTGAGTGCCCCCACGCCTTCTCTTCCTCTTTCTTGACTTTGGTAAAATTGTGAAATCAACATTTATACTGAAAAGTATAAGAAACATAAAGGAGGAATTTAACAAATAATTAGAAAATGAACCCCATGGATCGCCCTTTGATCAAAACACTGAATGTGGTCCCCTCTTCAGAAGCCCCCTACTGTGTCCCTTTTTGTCTATAACCCACTGCTTCCCTTTTCCCAGACTTTTGTGATAACCAGACCCTTGCCTTTTATATAGTTTACCAACTTATTATGCATTCCAATAGTCTTAGGCTTGTTTTTGAACTTGAGATAGATGGAATCATCCTGTATACACCCTTGTGTCCTGTTAGCATTGTTTTTAAGATTCATTTTTGTTCTTGCGTCTTTCCTTTTCACTGCTGTCTAGTACTCCATTGTATGAATATCCATTCTGGTCATTCCCCTTTTTCCTCTGCTTTCCTCCTTTCTCCTGCCCTTTCTTCTAGTCTGTTTATTCCCACCCTTCTATCTCTCCCCATTTTGCCTCCTTGGTTGTCTGTCTCTCGCTGTTCTGTCTGCTGTATCTGTTCATATCATGCATACCTGATCCCAGTTCGTCCATCCTACCAGGGTCCTGGATACTTCCTCTGGGTCTCTGCCTCCCCCCACTCAGTTCTTGGAATATGTGGCTTAGGCCAGAGGGAAATTCCCACAGACCTGATTCTATTAAAGTTTATCTGTTGTAAAGGATACTCAGTGGCAGAAACTGAGACCCACAGCAGCGTCCTTTGCCCTCTGTACATCAGCTTTTACTCTAGCAAGCTTGGGGGAGTTCTCACCCATCACCTTCACTCAGACAGTAAAACACTGCCATCTGGGCTGGGGTGAGAACTGAGGTGACCCTGAGTGGTCCGGCAAGAAGTAACCCACATAGGTGGGTTGAGGGGGGATTGGAACCAGGGGAGTCAAGGGTGAAGCCCCACCCTCAGCCCTGCTCACTCAAGGCCTCTTGGGGCACCCGTCCTGTGCCTAGCATCGGGTCCCAACCAGGCCAAAGCAGAGGAGACCAGCAGGCTCTGGGGGGAGGTGTCCTCCTAGAGTGGAGGGCCCTCCAAGGAGTCATTAAGGAGCCTGCCTGGACACCCCAGGAGTGTGTGTGACACATCTCATTTCCATCCCTTCTCTGTCTTGGAGCTGCATTGATGGTGCGCATATTCAGGGCAGTTAATTTTTACTGCTACCCGAGCAGATGACATTAAGGGAGATGTCCCTCTGCGGCACAGGCAGGAGGACGCTCTCCAGGATGGAAGGCAAGTGGACTGGCTTGGAGGTTGGCTATGATCCCGCCGTGCTGGGTGACCTTGGGCAAGACCCCACCCTCTCTGGGCTTCGGTACAATCGAAGGTCAGACTGTGGTTCCCAGGGCTCATCTGAGGACCTGCTGGAAGCAGGGTCACGTTGGCAGCATAAGAGGGACTCTTTTAAAATCCATATCCCCAGGTCCCCAGGGCATCTGATTCACTAACAGTGACAATAATACTAATAGGCAACACTATAGGGTGCTTTCTACACGGCAGGACGTGGGTATCTGATGCGCTAAAAGTAAGAAGCTGTGCTTGTTGACCACTGTGCTAAGCACTTTACATGAGTTACCCTGTTTAATTTGTGCCAGTCTGTTTTAGTGATTATTATTATTTTACAGATGATGACATTGGGGCACAAAAAGGTGAAGTAACTTGCCCAAATTCATAGCCAGGAAGTGGGGATCTAGGGCTTGATGTAAGAACTTCTGGCCCCAGAGTCTGTCTTAGGTCTGGGACAGCCCACTCTCAGATTCTGAAGCTGATCTTGGAGCCCCTGGACCAGGTGGTCAGGATGTTGTGTAACTAAGCATCATGTACCTACTATGAGCAACATGTTTTCACAGTGGTTCATCAGAATGTGTGTGAAGGACTCATCCAACACACAGCCAGTGCCAATAAGTACAATAAGTAACAATAAGTTCTCTTATTGTTACTTAAGCAAGCCTCATCCTATCCTCCTGAGATGGGAACTGGTCTCTCTAGTTACTGATGAAAAATAGAAGCACTTAAGAAGGGGTGGTTTGCTCAAGACCATGTGGCTAAGATCCAGCTACAAAGCTGTGAGCTTTCGCCCTAGCACACTGCCTCCATGCCCCCACTCTCCCCTGTACCTTGTAACTCTTTGGGCCTCAGTCTTCCCATCTATAAAATGGAGGAGTTGGGCTAGTGAGCTGGGAGTCTGGCGTCCCAGCTTTGGCCCCTAACACCAAGTGTTCTTGAATAAGTTTCCTGCTTCTTTGGGCCTCAGTCTCCCCATTGGGAAAAGGAGGCTCTGTGATGCTCTTCCAACACTACACACAAAAGCTGTTTTACAACAAGCCTGCTGGTGAGGGAAAGCCTTAGGTCTGGTTCCCTGGAAATAGGCTCCAGGGTAGAGATATGCCTGCAGGAGGTTTACTGGGGAGAGCTGAAGGGAACACCGGGGAAGGGGTGAGAAAGGCAAGGCTGAGCAGAGGGAGAACTTGAACTGTGAGGCTGTCTCAACAGAGGCCCAGCTGCTACCACGGGGCGTTCCGGAGTTGGGATGCTCCAAGTTGAGCCAAGGGGTCCCACCTTTGAATCCATGCACCTATCAGATATTGGACATGAGTTGTGCTCCCCCTCCAGTGGGCATGACCTTGAGCTAGACAGCTCCCTTTGGCTGAGGGCAATGCCGGAGAAGGTGCTCAGCTGAGTGCTGTTGGCAGCCCCTGTCACAGCTGTCCTGGGCGGTACGTTCCGCTACATAAAATTGGCTGAAAAATCGGGGCCTGACCTCGGCTCTGGAGACGACAGCGGACAAGATGTGGCCTGAGCCCAGGGCTTAGCCGGCGCGGCCGGCCCTGCTTGGAGCCCTGTGCCCCCCAGTCTGCTGCCCCCCGCTGTGATCACAGCGGAATCAGCACCCCAGATCTCGCTTAAAGCCTCGGCTGCCACCGCCTGCCTCGCGGCTCATCTCCCGCGGCTCCCTGAGGTCCCAGCGATTATGCCACTGAAAATTCCGCTTTCATCTTGTCAACCTCGCAGTAAATTACAGGCCCGGGGAGGCGTGGGCCTCCTCCTTAAACAAGATTCAATTCCACTTAGCTGCCCCACTTCCCACCCCACACACGGGTTCCCTCCCTCCTACCACCCCAGGCTCAGGATTTATGGCCTCTCCTTGCAGGCAGCTGGTAACCATAGCAAGCTCCTTAGGGAGGCTTCCGGCTGGAGCCTCGTCAGCCCCAGAGTCTAGTGCGGCCGCTTCCTCCTAGGATGGGAGAGAGGAGAGTCCAAGACAGCAGAATGGGGCTTCCGGAGGCCAAGGCGGAGTGATAACAGGAACCCCAGCAATAAAGGGGTACGTCCATGCCATCCCATCTATCCTCACACTAACTGTGATATGAGATGCAACCATCACCCCCATTTGATAGATGGGCAAACTGGGGCCAGAGAGTGTGGGGTCAACTGCCAAGGTCACTTACTGAGGAAGCAGGTGATTCCAGGGCTGCGGCACTTAACTGAGCACTACGATCACTGCCTCTTCCTGCAACGGCACTCCTGGTGGGCTGCAGTGTCTGAGAGGGTTTCATGCCCTCTAAGACCTTAGCCTACCCAGAGGGTTTTCTTGGTGGTCCAATGGCTAAGACTCCTTGATCCCAATGCAGGGGGCCTGGGTTCAATCCCTGGTCAGGGAACTAGATCCCACGTGCCACAACTAAAAGATTGTGCATGCTGCAATAAAGACCAAAGATCCTAGGTGCTGCAACTAAGGTCTAGTGCAGTAAATAAATAAGTAAATAAATAAATAAAATAAGTAAAGCCAAATAAATAAGTAAAAGAAGAAAACAAGACCTTAGCCCACCATCTGATGTCTGAATCCCCTCTTAGATCTCAACCTCTGCTCCCAGTCCCCTGGGGATGGGGAGATCACTGCCTCTCTGAAGGACCCATTATCTCTTTAATGATTAGACACGGTCTACAAATTATTGATCAAGCCCTGTCACCTCTTGGAAGTACTGCTTTGGCATTTGAGTTTCTCTGTGATCCGGCCGCTCACTCCCTTCTCAATATTCACCTTTTGTGGCTCACCAACACGGTAGGCTTCCTGAGGGAGGCGACGGGTTTCTCACTGGGTCTTTCTATTCCCCCACCTCCTTATAATTACTATCCCCCTTTTATTTCCATCCTCGAATATTGGAGCTAGAAATCTACTACTTTCCTAATTTTCCCGATGGAGAGAGGCTCGGAGAGAGTGAATTTCTCCAGTGCACAGTGGGAGCTGATAATGGGCCCAAATCTTCTCTCAGTGAAAATAATAAATAGTAATAAAATAGCCGACATCCACTGAGTGCCTGATACCACCATTCTAAGCATCTCGTGTGTAATGCACTTTCTCAAACATCCGTACAAGGCAGGCCCTATTTCTATTGTCATTTTGTAAGGGGGACGAGGCACACAGAGGTCAGGTGACATCCTCAAGGTCGCACAGGTGGTCTGACATCAGAGCCGTGCTTCTCACCACGTGCTCCCCTGCCCCACTCCACCTGGCTTCTTTGTGAACAGCTAGCAGACAGAGACGCCAAGAGGAGCCAGCGTACCAAGAAGTACAGGTGGCTGCTTTGTCAGGGAAAGTGACCTGTCACTTGCGCTATCAGGCCTGGGGCCTGAGATCAACACTCCCCCAACCCCCAGCCTGCCCATTCGGGGTCGGGGTCGTCACTTCCCACCTCCTCAGCAGTTTCGCATCCACATCCCCAGGGACCTTCAGCCATGCTGCTTCTTCCTGCCAGACTGACAACCCCGAGCCTCTGGAAGCAAGGCCACGATATGACGCATCTCTGAGCCTAACCCGCAGACCACACATAGTAGGTGCTCAATAAAGGCTCGCTTTTCTCTAAGGAGGGCTTCCCTGGTGGCTCAGACTGTAAAGAATCTGCCTGCAATGCAGGCAACCTGAGGTTCAATCCCTGGGTTGGGTAGATCCCCTGGAGAAGCGAATGGCTACCCATGCCAGTATGCTTGCCTGGAGAATCCCCTGGACAGAGGAACCTGGAGGGCTGCAGTCTATGGGGGTCATAAAGAGTCGGACTTTTCTCTAAGGAAGTCACATGGGACTTTTTGTTGCAGGTGACATTTGAATTGCTCCTTTAAGGATAAGGAGGGGTTCGCCATTTAGAACAAAGGAGAAGGGGAGTGCCTGGCAGAATGTCCTGGAGGAAGGAACATTCAGGGTATGAGGCAGGGGTGGGGCTTGTGAGGTGAAGCCGAGGAAATAAAAGTAAGCTGTGGCCAGGCTGAGCATCTTGGCAAGGGATCAGGTGTTTTAAATTTTGTTTTTATTTATTTCTGGCTGCACTGGGTCCTCATCGCTGTGTGTGGGTTTCTCTAGTTGCGGCAAGCAGGGGCTACTCTCTAATTGCGCTACCTGGGCTTCTCTTGCCGTGGAGCACAGGCTCTAGGGTGCGCCAGTTTCAGTGGTTGTGGCACACGGGCTTAGTTGCCTCTCAGCACGTGGAATCTTCCCGGACCAGGGATCGAACCCATGTCGCTGACACTGGCAGGGGAGTTCTTAACCACTGGACCACCAGGGAAGTCCAGGGGCTGGGTCTTAACTTAGAGGTGGAAACACTCCTTATGACCTCACTGTGCCTGTAACAGATGGGAGAAGGGAACCGAGAAAGAATATTTCTCACAAGTGCTATCCCCGGGTTGGGACGGCTGGGGCTGCAAGCTGCAAACCAGTTTGGCCAAATCACCCTCCTGACTGTGAGCAGGGCCTCCTCTGGGGTGACAGATAGGCAGCACCGATGCCAGGCCTTGAAGGAGGTTTCACTTTCTTCTCTCTCCTGACAAGTGATGGAGCTGGCAGATAGGGCATCGTCTTCCCTAATCTCCTGTCTCCGGCTGGAACAAGAAAGCAAGCCGAGCTCGGCACCTTGTTCAAAACTTAATCCTCTCTTTCGTGAGCTTAAAGCTGTAGATTCGAGCCATGGATTCCCCAGCCCTTTCTCCAGGGGACACTGCAACCACTGAGGAAAACAGAGCTCCCACACAGGGCTGCACTGTAGAGGCTGCATGGGGGAGAGGCGAGACCTAAGTCTGAGTTCATCTTGGTGGAGAAAGCAGGAGCTGATGTAGGGGGTGTGGATTTGGGGATTGGACCTGGTCTCCCAACTCTGCAGCTGCTGGCTTTGTGACCTCGGGCAGATTTCTTCACCTCTCTGAGCCTCAGTGTTCTCCTTTGTAGAATAGGGAAAATAAATCCTCCCAGGTTTCACTGTGAGGCTCACATAGATGAATATCCAAGTAATCCTCTGGAAAGAGTTAAGTGCTATAACCAGGTGAGGTTTGATGATTATTATCCATACGCGAGAGTGGATCAGAGCTTCGAGAGGGAAAGATAATAATAGTGGCTGCTATCTGTAGAGTTTTAACTACCTGCCATTACTACCATAGGCTGAGCCCATTATAAGCACCCATTCATGGAATCCCCACCCCACTGGCCCCAGAGGCAGGCACTATTATTATCCCCATTTTATAGATGAGGGAACACATCTCCTCTCTCCTCTTTCTTGCTCTTTGCAACAGAGAAAATGTCTCTCTTGTCTGAGGACAGGCCCTAATCTGGGTTCTAAAGCCCACTCACATCTTCCCAGCATCTGAGAAACCTTACTCTGCAAATTCTCCCTTCTCCTGCCTTATCTTCTCCTGTCTCTGATGGACCCCTGGCATTTCCACGTGCTCAAGAAGATTTCTTTCTCAGTCATGTCCAACTCTTTGTGACCCCATGGACTATAGCCTGCCAGGCTCCTCTGTCGATGAAATTCTCCAGACAAAGATACTAGAGTGGGTGGCCATGCCCTTCTCCAGGGGATCTTCCCAACCCAGGGATTGAACCTGGGTCTCCTGCCTTGTAGGCAGATTCTTTACCATCCAAGTCACCAAGGAAGCCCCTTTCAAGACGATCCCATCTTAAACAAACAAAAATAGGCACACCCCTCCTGACACCTCTCAGCCCCTTCCCTTAACAGCAGAACCTCTCTGCAGGTGGGGTGTCCTCACGATTCCTTTACTCACCTTCCACTCTCCTCTTAAGCCACGGCCATCTGGCTTTTGTCCCTGGCACTGCATTGAGACAGCTCACAGAGGTCACCACTGACCTCCATCTTGCTAAATCCAACGCGTGTTCTCCATTCCTCATTTTACTTGACCTCACAGCAGCATTTGAAACATGAAACTAAACAATTGGGCTCCTTCCCACCTCTCTAACAAAACTTTCTGCATCTCCTTTGCAGGCTTATCATCCTTTATGCCACTTTCAAACTCCTCAGACTCTTCCTGGTCTATCTCAGCCATGCCAATGGCTTCAATTACCATCAATGCTGTGATAACTCCCAAGCTTAGTTTTACCCTCCCTTCTGAAGAAGTCCAGAGATAAAGATACAATTGCTTCTCAATATTTCCACTTAGATACCTCTGAGAGATCTCAAATCTAACGGGAAAAGCCAAACATATGTTCTTCCTCCATACTTGCCTGTCTTCTGGGTGCTCCACGTCAGTGAATGGCATCCATATCTGTCAAGTGGTCCAAGCCGGAAGGCTGGAAGTCATACCTGACAACTCTCATCTCTGCACCCAATCATTATTAAATCTGGTTCACTTTACTCCTTAAATAACTCTCTAGGTTGACACTTTGCATAATCTTTATCACCACCCTGCTTCAAACCAGGGATTCTAGATGATTCTTAGATTCTTGGCCTAAAACTGGATAGTGTGACACCGTGATGGAATAAATGAAGGAAGTATTGGTAGGAAGCAAGAGTTCCTATTTAGGTATGTTATTTTTGAGACATTCACAAGATATGCAAGAGGAGATATGTAGCAGACAGTTGGATGGAACAGTCTGGACTCCGAGGAGAAAGGATATAAATCTGAGGTTTATCAGCATGTGGGTGATATTTAATGCTGAGGAAATGAATGTAATCACCTGGGGTGAGATAGAGAGCAGACCCAGAAATGGTCCCTGAGGCCCACCAACATTAGAGATAAAATAGAGGAGGAAAAGGAAGGAGAAAGACTGAGAAGCTCCTAGTAAGGCTGGAGGCCATTCAACAGACTGGTGTCATGGAAACCAAGAACAGTGACTAGAAGTCAACATGTTGAAAGCTGCTGAGAGGCAAAGTAAATTGAGGAGGAGAAGTGACTCCAGTAGGCATTACAGAGGTTGTTAGTGGACTTGATAAGGGTGTTGGTGTCTGTCTTCCTTGCTGGACTATAAGCCCTGTGAGACAGGGGGATGGTATTTGTTTGCTCACTCTGTACCTCTAGTGCTTACTTAGCTTACTAACATTGCTTTCTGGCATGTCTGGTTATCTTTGACTATGTGTTGGCCATTGTACTTGGAAAATGTTTTTTTTTTTTGGAAGAATTTTTTAAGAGGAGTTTTATCCCTCAGATGAAAGTATTTGCATTTGGCTGCAGTGCTACCATTCTGGGATTGCTTTAAACAAAATTCAGGGTTTAAGGTTCCCTGGAATACCCTGGTAGTGTGGATGAGGCTGCCAATTCATGATTCAAGGCTGGGTTACCTTTCAGTTCAGTTTAGTTCAGTCCCTCATTCGTGTCTGACTATTTGAGACCCCATGGACTGCAGCACGCTCAGCTCCCTGTGTATCACCAACTCCTGGAGTTTACTCAAACTCACATTACCTTTGGTTCACCCTTAATGCAAGGGTGAAGCCCCCTGGAGCCCCAGCTTATTTTGGCGAGAGTCTCCTACTTGATTGCCCACTTTGTACAGGCCATGGACTTCAGTTTCAATTTCCTTTATGCTGGGAGATCTTCAAAAAACAAATTCAAAATTTTTAAGATCGGCAAACACCCTCAGGACAAAAGAGTTTCTGTGCTCTCGAACTTTTCAGGGTTTCTGTCTTCCCTTCAGTTTTCATCTAATAATTCCTGGTAATTCCTTACAAAGAGCTTGCTTGTCAGCTCTTTGATGATGCTTTAATAAGATGCTTTTTCTATTTTATCCAGTATTCTTAGCTCTTTTCAGCTGAAGGGTTGTTCCAAAAAACTAGCCTCCTGTTTCTAAACACAGAAATTGCTCTCCACTAGGACTTGGCAGCAGGCATGGGCACATCGTGACAACGCGATGAACATTTGTTGATCAAATGGATGAAGTGAATCCAGGTCTCCAATACCCTCATTCTTTCCAATGTATTGGACATCACACTCCTGGCCAAGATATTAATATTAACAGAGTGCTGTGGTCAGAGCAGAGGGCTGTGCTGAGAGACAGAGCTGTGAGTTCAGAGGAGGGAAGATCCAAGTGGGATGGGGAGGGACAGTTAGCAGGGGGTAGGGGACAGAGTGGTGGGGAGCACAGAAGCACATTTTAGCATGTGAGGCACTGGGCTGGGAAAGGAGGACTCACAGGAAGTGACATTTTAAGTAGAAGCTTGGAATGAAGTCTGGAAGGCGTAAGGGATCCAGGAGCTAAGAGTGGGCGGTGGGCAGAGGAGCAAGGACCAGCCAGGGAAAGGTTTCTGAGGCCAAGGGAGACTTCTGGCTCCACTGTGAATGTGGAACCTGAGACCCGGCAGAGTCAGCTCCCTGCAGCGGGCAGGAGGAGGGAGGAGAAACAGCTTTTGTTGAAATGCACACAGAGTAATTGCTAAGAAGATATTTCCCCCAGTTTAAAAGGCTTTCTCCTCTGCATTTTCCTTGGTCTCAGTTTCAAAAGAATTTTAATTGCAAAGAAAATGTTGTCATCTCCCCGGGGGGCAGGGGGGAGAGGGCTCCGTGGCTCAGAACAGTCCTGTCCTGGTGCTGATTCTTCTCCATACTGGGGATTTTCACGGTTTGGCTGCTTGGAAGCTGTCTGGGGATTGGGTGGTGTGGAGGGAGGGGTGGGTAGGAGACAGTCTTTCTAGTACCTTTCTGGGCCTGGGAAGGCTGGGTTTGCAGCTGGGGAGGTCTCCTGGCCTGGGTCCTGCATGAGGGTCTTTGGTACCAATCTGGTGACAGTCCTAATTTCTCTCTCCGCATATCCAGTGGGTTTATTTACTTACTTATATTCATCAAACAACTGGTCTTTCAGCTCCCACCCTTGATCCACTGTAGACTATTCTCCACATAGCAGCGCATATGGAAAACACTTTGAAAGTGAAAAGTGGAAGTATTCATCATTTAGTCGTGTCCAACTCTGTGCCACCCCATGGACTATAACCCGTCAGGTTTTTCTGTCTGTGGAATTCTCCAGGCAAGAATACTGGAGTGGGTGGCCATGCCCTTCTCCAGGGGACACTTCCCAACCCAGGGATTGAACTCCGGTCTCCCGCATTGCAGGCAAATTCTTTACCGTCTGAACCACAAGAAAACATTTTGGGAGTTTCTCAAAAAGTTAAACATAAATTTGTTTTATGATTCAGCAAGTCCACTCCTAGGTATCAACCCAAGAGAAGTGAAAACATATAGCCGCACAAAGGAATACTATTAAGCAATAAAAAGGAACACTCTGCTGATATATGCTATCATATGGAACACATCTCAAAAAATATTATGCTCAATGAAAGAAGCCAGATGGAAAAAAAAAAACATACATACATACTGTATGGTTTTGTTTATGTGAAATGTCCAGAAAAGGCAAATCTCTGGAGACAGAAAACAGATTAGTGGTCGCCTGGGGCTGGCGGTAAGAACGGGATTGACTGCAGATGGGCACGAAGGATCTTCCTGGGATAAAAAAAAAATGTTCTAAAACTGGATAGTGATGTGAGTTGCACAAGTCTGTAATTTACTAAAAATCATTGAATTGTATGCTGACAATGAATGAATTTTATAGTATGTAAATTACACCTCAATAAAGCTGTCAAAAAAAAAAAAAAGGCTCTCATTTCTCTCAGCATAAAAGCCAGAGTTTCTACAAGGCCCTTTGTGGTCTGTGATCACAGCCTGCTTGACTTCATTCTCCCTCCCATCCTGTCCCTCCTTCCCTCTGCTCCAGCCCCACTGGCCTTCTGGGTTTTCCTTGAACACAGCAGACGTGTTCCCATCTGACCACCTTTGCGCTGGCTGTTCCCTCTGCCTGGAATATTTCCCCCCTAAATATCTGCAGGGCTCCCTCCCTTAACATTTTAATCTTTGCTCAAATGTCACTTTTTCAGTGCAAAGCAACCCAACCACTCCATCTGAAATTATAGCCCCTGTCCGAGGCTGTGCCAACCCACTTTCCCTCCTCTTGATTTTTCAAAGCATTTATCACCTTTTCATATACAATTTACTTATTTATTATGTTTATTGCTTGTTTCTCTCTCGACCCCATCATACGTGCTTCCTTGAGATCAAAATCCATGTTGGTTTGATTCCCTGATGCACCCTTTGGGCAGCGAACAATACCCAACACAAGAGTTCAACAAACATTTGTTAAGTGGAAGAATTAATAAGTGATTCACCAAACGTTTTCTGAACATCCTCTCTGTGTCAGGAGCTGAGCAGACAGCAGTGAAAGGGTGAACATATCTCACACCCCCAGATGGCATGCATTTCAGAAATGTAGAAACACCATAGGCAAGAACAAATTTTAAACCAGGAATGGAGAGCGACCCCGAGTTCCATTATCAAGAAATCATGAGTGTGATAAACTTGACAAAAGGCTGGTATGGGTGCAGGATGGGTTGGGGGTATCTTTCTGGGGAGTGACCTGCTGAATAAGTGGGAATTGGCCAGTGGGGTGGAGGGAAGAGGGTTTCAGGCTCAGGGAACAGCATGTGAGAAGGTCCAGAGCTCAGAGAGGGAAGGTGTTCTGTTTGGAGACACATAAGATGTTTGTTCCAGTCAAACATGAACCTTAAGGGGAGTGGCATGAGAGATGGGGCTGGTGAGGTGTACGAGAGCCAGACTGTACAAGACCTGGGGCACATTGAAAGATGTAATGGTCAGTTCAGCGGGGCACCAACCAATTAGAAAAGACACTGTCCATACACAGATGGGATCCCCTGCTGAATCTCTGCTGTGTGCTAAGCCATGGGAGAGACCACGGAGTTAACACATGTTGGTGATCACAGGAGGCCGTAATCAGGTTTACGGAAGGATCTCTTAAGAGCAGAATGGATTGGAGGGGCACGCATTGATTGGAGGTTGGACAGGGGGCTTTAAGGCAGTCTGCCTGGGAGAATGGACCACTGCAGGCAATGGATTGGATGTAAGTGATCAGGAAAGGGAGGGGTCATGGATAATATCCATAATCACAGCTGGCATTTCTAGGGCAGGTACTGTGTGCCAGGGAAGGCTCTGAGCACCTGGCAGGTCCTAGCTCTTAATCCACACGGCACACCAGGAACCAGAAACACAGGGAGGTTCCATGACGGAAGTGGGGCATAAAGGCTTCAGATGCAGGCTAGAGATGACGTCAGGCTTTCAGGGGGTGACCTCAGGTAGCTGATTGGGGTGAGTGATGAGGAGATGGGGCTGGGAGTGGGCAGGAAGATGCTAAACACACAAAAAGTGTGAGGTGCCACCCAAGTGGTGATGCCAACCACACAACTGAGTGTGTGGGTCTGGAACCCAGAGAAGAAATGAGAGCTGGCAGCAGGTGACTTGGCATCATGCCCCACCATGCCACCCCAAGACACCACCCTGGGTCAAGAACGAGCAATGAGAAAAGGCCCAGGTCAGCCCCAAGATTTAAAGAGTGATAGAAACACAGAACCGGTTTGTAAGGATGATCCCTTCAAGGTACATAAAAATACATAAAGACATAGGCGCTGGAGTATGAACAAAACATTTTTCTAGAAGAATTATGAGACAGGGTGATCAAGGTTTGCTTCTGGAGAGTGGTTGGGGCGGGGGCGGGGGGTGGTCTCGCTGGACACAGCATATTCCTGGATGTGTGGTTCATGCACCACATCTATTTAAAAAAAAATCAGCAAAGGAAAATAACTGGTGAGATTTCAAATCATTTTTGTTCATTTTTTCCTCTGTATACTTTTTTGGTATGTTTTAGAAAAATGACTTTAAACAAATGGAGGGGCGGGTGGGGGAGGAGATGGCAAAGGTGATGGAGAAGGAATGCTCAGAGAGGCGGGAAGGGTCCAGGAGGGAAGGGGGGTCTTGGAGGTCAGTGAAGGGAGATTTGGGAGGATGCTGTGGCCACAGGTGTCCAGTGTCCATAAAGGACCAAGGAGATGACTGTGACACAGGAATCGGAGGCGAGGAATGGAAGCATTGCAGTAGAGGAGGCCACGGGGACCCTGAAAGAGTTGTAACCAGGAGGATGGGCGACACCAGATTGGAGTGGGTGGAGGAGTGAGTAGAAGGGAGTGAAACGGAGGCAACTTGATCAGTGGGGCTGGGAAGGAAAGGGGGAAGAGGGCAGCAGCTGCAGAGGAACCTGGCCAGGAGGGAGGGACTTTTAAAGAAGAAAGAGTTAAGCGAGTTCATGTTGATGCAGAGGAGCTGGTAGAGCCAGAGGGGCTGAGGAGAGAGAAAGAAGGGCTTGAACGCAGCGACAGAGGGGGTGAGGAGAGAAACAGAGGGGCTGAGGGGAGAGACAGAGAGGCTGAGGGGAGAGAAACAGAGGGGCTGAGGGGAGAGACAGAGAGGCTGAGGGGAGAGACAGGGGGCCTGAGGGGAGAGACACAGGGGCTGAGGGGAGAGACACAGGGGCTGAGGGGAGAGACAGAGGGGCTGAGGGGAGAGACACAGGGGCTGAGGGGAGAGCCAGAGGGGCTGAGGGGAGAGACACAGGGGCTGAGGGGAGAGACAGAGGGGTGAGGGGAGAGACACAGGGGCTGAGGGGAGAGATACAAGGGCTGAGGGGAGAGACACAGGTGCTGAGGGCCGAAGCCAGAGGGCAGAAGCAGGAGCGTGGAGCCAGGAGCACAGACAGCGAGGAAGGCTCGTCTGGCCTAACTGAAGAGCAGAGGATGGAGCGGGAACAGGGGCTCCTCCCTCCCCACTCTCCTCTGTGACCCTGGGTGACTCTGCTGACTTTGCACCTCTCCTTGACCCCTAATCCAGGCCCAGGCTTCCACAGCAGTTCTCTAGACTTCTTGGTCCACTGGACTGGGAAAGGGCAGCCTCCTTACCCTGCTCTTCCTCTGGATGGCCATGTGGCCATCAGTGAGTCCTCCTCACCCCTTTCCTGGGCCTCAGTTTCTCCTCCCATGTCCAGCTCCAGGAGTCTACCATTTCACAGTTCAATGTCTTTGCCAGTCCGTGTCGTGGCTGCCTCAGCCCCTGCCTAAGGAAAACTCATGGTGGGGAGAATCCTAAAGGAAATCAACCCTGAATACTCATCAGCAAGACTGATGCTGAAGCTGAATCCAATAGTTTGGCTACCTGATGTGAACAGCTGACTCACTGGAAAGGACTCTGATGCTGGGAAAGATTGAAGGCAGAAGGAGAAGAGGCGACGGAGGATGAGATGGTTAGGTAGCATCACCACTTAATGGACATGAACTTGGGCAATCTCTAGGAGATGGTAAGGGACAGAGAGGCCTGGCGTGCTACAGTCCATGGGGTCTCAAAGAGTCGGACAAAAGTTGGCTATTGAACAATGACAACAAATGGTGGAGGTGGGGAGCTCGTCCTCCCAGCTGACAAGCTGAGCCTCCTGTCCCAGAAATGACCTTTCTTATCACCAGAGGACACCCATCACTTGGAATTTTGTAGATTCTGGGCTCTGGGTGCAGATGTGCCCAGTTGGTTTTTCCAGATGTTCTTGCTCTAAACCCCCATGAACAGAGGGGGAACACCACGGCTGGCACAAACTGTGTGCTGGGCTGAGGAAGTCAGGGCCAACTCGGTGACTAGGAGGAAATTCTGCATGTCTCGTCCTCAGTCTTCTCCTCTGAAAACTGGACATGATCTTTGCTCACACATGGCTTTCGGTGAGGGTTAAATGAGATAATGTACGTGACGCTTCTAGAATACAGCGAACGCTCAGTACAGAACAACTATCATCGTTATTCACAAGCCCTGCCCGGATCTATGACCACATCTGTGCTGGAGAAACCTCACTCAGCATGTGCTCCAGGAGATGTGCACATAACATTACAGAAGCACTGCTAGTAATAAGGGAAAAGAGAAAACATTCTACATGTCTGTTGGTAAAAGAGGCAACACATAAAATGGGGTATATTCATACCATGGAATACAGCCACTTAAATGGAATGAACCAGATCTATCAACACGGATAGCTTTCAAACACATCGTTGGAGAGAAAAAAGCCAGTTGCCGGGCAATCATATATCTAGTAGGAATCCATTAACATGAAAATAATACAAAACAATGCTCCTTATTTTCTGGAGGTCCATGTCATGTATGCTTAAGTATAAAAATGGTGTGAAATGATACAAATCAAACTCATCACAGGAGTGATTTCTAAGAAAGTGGGGAAGAGACCAGATTGGAGGTGGAGATAAAGAGGACTTTATCTATCTGGTGGTGCCCTGCGGCTTGCGGGATCTTAGTTCCCCGACCAGGGATGCAAGGATGCCCCTTGCGATGGAAGCGTGGAGTCCTAACCATTTGACCACCAGGGAATTCCCCCAAGGGGACCTAAGTTTCATCAACAATGTCCTGATTTCTAAGAGAATGGATTCATGCATTTCTTATAAAATTAGTTTTTTTAGAAGAAATTAACATAGGGACTTCCCTTGTAGTCCAGTGGCTAAGGTTCCATGTTCCCAAAGCATCAGGGGACCCAGCATTGATCTCTGGTCAGGGAACTAGATCCCACATGCTGCAACTAAGACCTGACACAGTCAAAAAAAAAAAAAAAAAGAAAGAAAAGAAATTAAATTTTAAAAATCTTGCCTTGCCCATTTCACGAAATTGTTTGGAGGACCGAATTATATGTGAATGTATAATTCATTTTCTAGTTGACAGAGCACTTTTTACCCACGTGACCTTATTCCATCCTCTCAACAAGACTTTGAAGGATGAACTGTAATTTCTGTTCTACTGAGAAGGAAATCGACGAGTGGAGAGGTGATATGACTGTTTCCCAGGTCACACGCAGGGAGTCTAGGGACAGAATCGGGATTCCAGCCTGGGGCTATCTGGCTGCCTAGCTTGGGCCCCTCTTTCTATGGCTTCAGGCTCTGGAATGAAAATGCCTTTTAAACTGTTTCCGGGTCAC
The DNA here is from genome assembly GCA_006408695.1 of Aepyceros melampus. Lineage (NCBI taxonomy): Eukaryota > Metazoa > Chordata > Mammalia > Artiodactyla > Bovidae > Aepyceros > Aepyceros melampus. The sequence goes on from SJXQ01003238.1 coordinate 142,630, forward strand.
TGTTGTCACAGGATAATCTTGGTGGGGGCATCATCCCGACTCTAAGCTCCCTCTCAGGGGGACCTGCAGCCTCTACCCAGAAGGCCCACAGGCCCCTGAGCTGTCTGACCCCAATGGCCGCGGACACCGGGCTTGGGAGTCTCCCTCTCTCTCTCTTCTTTTTATAAAAGATTTGTTTATTTTTGGTTGTGCTGGGTCTTTGTTGCTGTGCGTGGGTTTTCTCTAGCTGTGGAGAGTGGGGGCTCATCTTCATTCTGCTGCGTGGCTTTATTGTTGTGGTGGCTTCTTTTGTTGGGGAGCACTGGCTCTAGGCACCCTGGTTTCAGTAGTTGTGACTTGTGGGCTTGGTTGCTCCACAGCATGAGGACTCTTCCCTACCAGGGATCGACCCCACGTCCACTGCATTGGCAGGGGGATTCTTAACCATTGGAGCACCAGGGAAGCCCCACTCTCTCTCTTGAGACCGTCACCCACTAGCTCCTGGGAGGCAGTGGCAAAAAAAGGGTGATGGGGAAACGTACACACACGCACATACGGATTAGACTCAGAGAGACCTGGATTTGAATCCCAGCTCTGACACTTACCAGCCTGCAACCTTAAACAAGCCACTTCCTTGCTCTACACAACGATACCTAGTTTGCAGGTTACAGTGGGCAAAAGGCACACAGGAGATGCTCTGTGAATATTGGTTCTGTTCTTTCCCTCTTCTCACAGCTTCCCTGACTCTTAGCAGAAGCCTGACTTACCCCTGAACCCTGTGCCAGGCACAGTACATGACATAAAGTAGGTCCCCAGGGAAGCTGTGGCTTGGTTTCTCATTAGATTACATTATTATTTTTTAAATTGTTTTATGAATTTATTTTTTTGACTGCACCACACAGCATGTGGGATCTTAGTTCCCCAACCAGAGATGGAACCCATGCCCCGTGTAGTGGGTGTGTGGAGTCTCAATCAATGGATCACCAGAAAAATCCCCAGGATTAAATTATTGATGACAAAGGAAAAAGTCTCCACCATCTAACTGGGGTGGCAGACCCCAGTCATAAGCAAGGGCCATCCTGAACTCTACTTTGAGGGCAGTGGGAGCCATTGAAAGTTTAATCAAGAGAGTGATGGGGCTGGCTAACTCTCAGAAGGAGCTCAGTGTGGAGTGTGGCTTTGGAAGGGACAAGCACAGAGGCAAGAAGCCTGTGACAAGGCTCTGGTGAATAGTTCAGGTGACAGGTAGGGCCCAAGGTCCCTTTTAATCCTGATACCTGGTGGACTGGCACCAGCCAGGGGAGAGTGGGATGGCTGGCTGAATTTGGAAAGATGCTAGAATTTTATAGGAGCTTGAGATAAAAACACATGATGAATAGGAGAACATGTTTCATAAACTTAAAAAAAAAAGGTGTATAACCCCACCCTGATGCTCTTAATGTCACAATCATAGGCTTTTTGAGGCATACAGCCTCCCAGCCCCTTTGTATTCAGAGAGCATTGACAAGGTCTCAAGTAAATTCCCAACTCCCCTGAATCACTTGGCAGAAACAAGTTTTTATGTCAACTCACAAAACCGACTGGTGTAAGCCCTCCAACAAACACAGCACATTATTGGGACAGCAGGTAGCCCACAAAAAGCAATGGCCTGCTTTTCTCTTCCTTGTTTGTCAGACACATCTGTCGACCTCCACTTGGCATTGAGGGTAATATCACAAACACCCGAGACTTCAGA
>SJXQ01003238.1:144587-170904 GCA_006408695.1 Aepyceros melampus
TCAGACTCAAGGGAGAAGCAGGGAGGGTGGGTGGGAACATGGGCAGCGTTGAGACAGAGAGAGATTGCAGTTTATAATAAAAATAGGAGCTGCCAGCTTTTGAATGCTTACTATGTGCTGGGCGTATGCACTAATTCTTGTATCAATCTCTGACGTGGGTGCTATTTTAATATATGCCTTTTACAGATGGGGGAGTGCAGACCTAAGGAACTGAAGTATTTCACCCACATTCAGCAGCTGGTACGTGACAAGGCAGGGGTTTCGAGCTGGTTGAATGCAAGGTCCATGGTGACAGCAAATTCTCATCACCAGACTTGATGAATACCAATACTTTCCATTTTGCCCCCAAAGACAATGATACTAATGATTTTAATGATGTGGCTTCATTTATTCAAAAAATAATTATTAGAGGACCTCCCCTAAGCTTGGCAAAAAAGAAGGAGGGTAGGGCTTTCCTGGTAGTCCAATGGCTAAGACTCCACACTCTCAATGCAGAGGGCTAGGATTTGATCCCTGGTTGGGGAGTTAGATTCCATGTGCCACAAGTTAAGAGTTGGCATGCCTCAACTAAAGATCCTGCATGCTGCAACTAAGCTGGCATAGCCAAATACACGAATTTATTTTTTTAAAAAAGAAAGATGGTAGGGAAGAGCATGGGCAGAGGTCAGGAGACAGATGTGTGTGTATATGTGGGACACATCCAGACACCCTGGACTTAGCAAGCTACATCCAGAGTAGGTTAGCCTGGGTGGGTGAGGAGCGGATCGGGCAGAGAGGGGGGTCCATAAACAACAGGTGTAGACGGAAGTGGGGGTAGGAGTGCATGCCGAGAGCAGAGAGGGAATCCCGCTTCCTTATTTATTGCCTCTGAGCTCTCAAATGCATGACTACTAGGCAGAAGTGACAAAATAAAAAGGGGAAGGAAAAAACGCCAGCTACAGCCAGAATAAAATCAGGGCAAATAGAATAAAACCTGACAGCCAAGTATAAATAAATATTCGTAAAAGAGTTAAAGGACAGATTAAAATAAAAACACCAAATGCAATTCTTACCCCTTGACAAATGCAGTGCGAATTGGGTTCTTTTAATCAAATGTTTGGCAGGTGTATGAATTATTTATAATTCAATATCAGGTGGTTAAATGGAAAATGGAAGATGTTCCCGTCATCTTCTCAGCTTATCCGCCTCCCCCAATGAGTTTCCCTGGGAAAGGCGGTGGGTGAGGGCCCCTCCCCCACATCAGGTACCAGGCTGGACGCTGGAGCCCATAATCCCTGGCGCGCTGCGCTGGGCAGCCCCGTTTGTCAGTCCATCTCCTGCTGCTCAGAGCCTTGTTCCAGAAGGCAGCCCCTCAATGCTGGGCACAGGAGTGGTGCAGCCGACCACGGGCAGGGGAGCTGGGTCCAGACCCCTGGGTTTGTCCCCAGCTTCCACAGACTCCAAGGATGCCCTTGTGTAGTCTTTCCTTCTCCCTGAGTCTCTGCCCTCAAATGAGCTTCTCCTGTGTCATCCTCTTCTCAGCTACCTCATGTTTCAGTTCGCAGGGCAAGTTCCAGTGTGTGGGTCTCACCACACCTTTCAATGGTGGAAAGCATGATAACCACTCCCATTTCACAGAGGAGAAAACCAAGGCTTAGAGAGATGCCAGAGGTGCCTCTGGTCATCCCACTGGCATGAGCTCCAGACAGGGCTGGAGCCTAGGTCTTCAGATTCTGTGTTCGCTGGGAGTGTGATTCTGAAAGTTTGACGTCCAGATAGAGTGGACAGGGCATGACTCCAGAATCAGACTCAGTCCCACCTCTGGCTCTGAATTCACTGTGTGACTTAGGGTAGGTTCCCTAACCTCTCTGATCCTCCATTTTCTTCTCTGTACACTGCACTAATGACGATAGCTGTCCTGGGGTGGTATGGCGAGGATTAAGAGTGGGCAGAGTTGCCTGTGTAAGCCTGGTCTCCAGGAAAGCTTGACAGAGATGTTTCTGTAGCTACAGAAAATTACTCTCATTTTACCTCTTTTTTTTTTTTTTTTTTTGCTGCTTGTAGGATCTTAGTTCCTCAACTAGGGATCAAACCCAAGCCCTTGACAGTGAAAGCTCAGAGTCCTAACCACTGGAGCATCAGGGAATTCCCTACCTTTATTTTACCAATGAAAAGACAGATGCCCAAAGACACAAAGTGACTTCTCAAAGCCATTCAATGAGTCAGTGGCGGGGAATTATGGTCCCTGGGGAGGCGCTAGTCAAGAACTTGTGTGGCAGGATCCAGCCTCCATCTCCCCCAGGTACCCTCCACCTCCCCCAGGAACCCATCCACCCCTGATTCTGAATACGGCATCACCCTTACCCCCCATTCCTACCCATGGGGCATTCATTTGTCCCTCTCTCTTACACACACACACACACACACACACACGCCCTGTGAGTGAAAGAGGGAGCGGAGAATCCCATTGCAGCCAAATGTTGACGGCCTTCCCTGAGCAGCAGATGAATGAGTCCTTGCTGCTAACAAACGGCTGTCGGAAAGGTGGGAGAATGAAGGTAATTAGTCCCCTTAATGCCGATTTCAGACTAATCTTTCACACTTAAGGAAATTGTTCCAATGATTTTCTTATTTTCAGGGGAGCTCGTTAAGTAAGAATTAGAAAAATAGATATGGTAAGAGATAAGAAAATGGATTTCGTAATGACAAGCTGCCTAAACACACCGAGAGGGGGGCTGGCTGGGCCAGGATGGAGTGACAGCTCCAGGTCCTCCTGGGATGGGTGACGGAGGGGCTCCAGGGCCTTTGGGCAGGATGAAGACCCCTGGGGGAAGGGTCCAGGGCCCACAGTCTTAGCTTGCTGGTGGTAGTTGATGCATCTGGACCCTGAACACCTGTCCAGACCCTGTGCTCCTGAGCCCTGGATGGGGTGGGCATGGGAGGGCTCATCAGACATCTCCCTCAACATCTGGAAAGAGAAGTCTTTGCTGGGATCGAGATCCGCTGTGGGGCATGCAAACCTCAGCACCTTTTGCATCTTCTGGGGAAGTCAAGGGATATTTATTGATTGCCTGCTGTATGCAAGTTGTGGTGCTGGACGCTCTCCCTCTATTTCATCCCACAGCCCCACAGGGGTAGATATGTTGCTAGTCAATGGAGATGGAGGAGAGGCACAGAGGCAGGCCTGACAGTGTTCAGCCAGTCCTGCTGGCCCTTTTTTCCTTTCCAGGTGTCATCTGTTCCAATTGGTCAGGGCCTGTGCAGTTCCAGTTGTTAACTATTTTGAATGTCGGTCACCCTTGATCATGTGATGTGGCCAAGGCCACCCGGCTGTAAGTTCTACTAGGGCTGCAATTGAAACCCTCGGGGCCCAACATCAAAGCATCCACCTTTCCTTCCCCTCCAGGCCTCCTCTGGGTAATGAGTCCCAGTGGGAGAGAGGATTGGAGGGAAGGACTTGGAGCCAGGAGGAGCTGTGTCCCCTGAGGAAAGAGGTGGCTTCCCTAGGTAGGAGAGTGAGAGGCAGGGTCTGTGGGAGAAGGAAGGATGTCCTCATGTCTAACTTTCCGGAATGGGTACAGGCCATTTTATACAAGCTCATTCCTGCCTCATCTTTGCTAAAGCGGTACCTGCCCCCTGGTCTGCCTGTGACTCTCTCTTGCCTCTCCAAATCCTCCAGAGCCTCCCTGGAGACCAGTTCACGTCATTCCTAGCCTTCATCCCCAACAACCCGAGATTTCTCCTTCACCTCTGAACCTGAGAGGGACCCAGCAGCCCCCGGATTTCGCTGCGACACATTCTGGGAAATTCACCTTACACAAAAGGAAATGACTTTCTGTGCGTGGACCAGGTTGCATCATCAGCAGAAACTGCCAGGCAATTGGCTCTGCCAAGGAGAAGAATTTTCCTCTAACAGGACAAGTGGGAAAAGGTGACTCTGTGAAAATATCAACATGGTATTTCTCCTTGGGTCATAGTGGGGTCATGAGTTCAAGTGTTGTCTTCTCCCCAGCCCCTGAGACCTCCACAAGATAACAGAGCTTATATGATGTTTCGAGGACGCTCTTAGAATAGTGGTTCTCAACTAGGGGCGATTTTGACCCCCAGGAACATTTGCAATATCTGGGCACACATCTGCAGGTCCCAGCTGGAGGGTGCTACTGGCCTCTAGTGGGTGGAGGCCAGGGACACTGTGAAACATCCTGTAGTGCCCAGGACAGCCCCCGACCACAGACAATACCCAACCCAAAGTGTCAGTAGGCTGAGAAACCACTCGTAGAGGCATCTGATCCAATGTCCCCATTATCTAACTTATCTAGGAGGTGGGGGTGGCACCCAGCTCTTATGACTACCCCTGGGGTTCAACATGGAAAGGGCAATAGGCCTCCAAGTCAGATTCATGGTTCTGACAGCTTTTGTTTTCAGTTCAACAATCATACATTGTACTTCTGTGACAGGCATTGTGCAAAGAGCTGGGTACTCAGTAGTGGACATCCAGTCTCTGCCCATCTGGAACTCACATGATAGTGGACTTTGAGCTGGGTCACCTTAGACTTGTCTCTTTCTCCCTTCAGCCTCAGTTTTCCCACCTCTAAAATGGGCATAATACCCTCTCCCTGTGTTGCTGTGAGGCCTTCAGAAATTTAAATGTCAAATTGCAACCGTAGAAGTGGATTGACTGCTTCTCCTTCCTGGAGAGAACTGGACAGGCAGCGCAGACAGTTTTCCAAAAAGAAGGGGGAGAAAATGAAGACGCTATTGAGCTTCATGTGTGTTTGCTGAATGCTCCTAACAACACTGCTATTTGGCTGCAGTTCTTTTACTCAAGGGCTTCCCTGGTGGCTCAGCTGGTAAAGCATCTGCCTGCAATGTGGTCAATCCCTGAGTTGGGAAGATCCTCTGGAGAAGGGAAAGGCTACCCATTCCAGTATTCTGGCCTGAGTCGGACGTGACTGAGCGACTTTCACTTTCTTTTACTCAAAGTGCAGATAAGAAAACTGAGGCTGGAGGGAATGGGGTGGGAAACAGACAAGCTTAAACTGGTCAAGTGTAGGGGCTGTGATTTGAACCCAGTTCTCCTGGCTCTTTCATCTCTTCCTTTTTGCCATCTCCAGGGCGAAGGCAATGGCACTCCACTCCAGTACTCTTGCCTGGAAAATCCCATGGACGGAGGAACCTGGTAGGGTGCAGTCCATGGCGTCCCTAGGAGTCGGACACGACTGAGCGACTTCACTTTCACTTTCATACACTGGAGAAGGAAATGGCAACCCAATCCAGTATTCTTGCCTGGAGAATCCCAGGGACGAAGGAGCTTGGTGGGCTGCCATCTATGGTGTCGCACAGAGTTGGACACGACTGAAGCGACTTAGCAGCAGAAGCAGCAGCAGGGCCTTTTAAGATGGTGCTGGTCAGGGAGTTGAGGTTTTGAGGCTGACCAGGCCTGGCCTTCAAGCCTTATCCCCCCAGCATCCCCCAGGGTCTCAGTCTCACCCCATTAGCGCTGCTTTAAAAAGTACGGACCGACCGGGGCGCGTTATTGCCCACATAAATCAGGCGGTTCCAAGTACGGAACACCTTTAAACAAACAGCTGATGGGAGTGAAGTTCCAGGATCATTATTAATAGCTTTTCATTTCGGTGGCCGCTGTGCTGTGACATGCCTTCCCAGCAGAAGCCCGGCGCAGCCAGCCCCCGATCGGCTGATCCCCCGAGTCCGCCAGTCAGAATGAATGACTGTACCTTTGTGTTAATTGTGGAGCCCGAGCCGCACGCGGAATGCTAATAGGGCCAAGTGGGAGGGGGCAGGTGCCAGTCTCGTCTGGCTGCTGGGCAGGAAAGGACCCTACCTCTGGCTGTCTTCCTCAACAGCCAGCAGCAGGATCTGCCTAACATATTCATTGAGCTCCACCCTCCTCTGCTCGAGGAAGCCCCATGGTTCCCATGGACCAGGGCCAAGTCTGGACTCCTGTGGCTGCCACACAGGGCCTTTCACATCTCGTCCTGTCCATCACCCCAGCCTCCTTGGTTGCATTCCCACACCATGAACCTTGTACCGCTCAAACTCCTATTCATTTATTCATTCATTCCTTCAACATTTACTGAGCCCTCTGAAGGGTGCAGGGGACGAAGCTGTGAATAAGACAGACATGGTCCCTCATCTCATGGGTTTACCATCAAGCAGAAAAGACAGACATTGGCAGACGCTGGAGCCAGGCTGCCTGGGTCCATATCCCAGTTTGGCACTTTGCTATCTGTTCGATCTTAAAAAAAATGTTTTTTATTGGAGTATAGTTGATTTACAATATTGTGTTAGTTTCTGCTATGCAGCAAAATGAATCAGTTATATGTACACCTATACACACTCTTTTTAAAAGATATCTGTGTGATCTTACAGCACAAATAACCTCTTCTGGGCCTCAGTTTCTTCCTCTGTAGAATGGGAACAAGAACAGTAGCTACCTCAGAGGGTCGTTTGAGCAATTAGATGACTAAAAACATGTGAAAACATGTAATATGGCATCATTTACTACTGAGCACGAAGTTCTCAATAACTGTTAGCTATTATTATCATTATCAACTCAGGATAGCATTACAACAAATGACAATAGGACTTCCCTAGTGGTCCAGCAGTTGAGACTCTGCACTTCCCCTTCAGGGGGTGGGAGTTCAATCCCTGATTGAGGCCAAAAAAAACCCCCACAAAAACAAATGAAGATGATGATGAAATAAAGTTATGAGGGGCAAGCAGGGCATCAAACGGGGGACTGGTCTAGTCAGGGGCTGGGGAAGGATTCCCTGAGGATGTCTGATTTTCTCAGACAGGAGGGCTGAGTGGGTATTAACTGAAGCAGTGGAGGTGGGGAGGGAGAGAGCAGAGAAGTGGAGGGAACAGCATGGGTAAAGGCCCTGAGGCTGGATGGGTGTGGAGTCGGGAAACCTGAAAGGCAGCAGGAGGCTGGCATCAGGAGTGATGGGGAAGCAGGGCTGAAAGGAGCCTGGAGAAGCAGGCAGGGGGCCACACCATGCGGGGCCATGTGGGTCTTGTTAAATTGTAAATTCTGTCCTGAGAGTAAGGAAGGGGAAGTTGTTGAAAGCTTCTGAAACAGAGGATTGCCATGAACCTTATCCTGTTTTTAAACTCACTCAGGCTGCTGCATGTGTAAAACCGGTGGGACACCACCCTCCTTCTGCAGGGCCCCTCGCGGGGTGGCTGAGAAAGAAACAGCGGGCCGGAGAGGCGGCGGAACAAGGGAGAAGTAACTGCTGTCCAGGTGAATAAAAATGGTGAGCTGGTCCAGGTGAGAGCAGGGAAGTGGAGAGGAGAGGGCTGCGTCTAGAGATCTACAGGAGGCTGAACCCTCCAGACACAGCAGGAGTGAGGGTGAGGGACCTGTTGGGAAGACGCCAAGGTGGCCCCAGTGGCGACTCCCCGAGGGCGAGTGAGCTGCGGGTTTGGAGGGTCAGGAACCAAGGGCTCAGTTTGCATGTCCTGGTGGTCGTAGGACTCTGAGCCTTCGCATGTGCTGTTCCTTCTCCTTGGAATGCCTTTCCCCAGTGTTGTCTGATGGGGGATCTTTACTAATTGCTCAAAGCCAGGCTCCAGTGTCACCTCTGATATATGAAGCCTCCCTTCGCTGCCGTAAATTTGGTGTCTCTCTTCGTCCAGTATCAACTCCCTTGTCTGTTAGCAACTTCTCTGTGTTAGTTCATGACTTCATTAAAAGGTGTGAGAGCAACTGCAAAAGAGAGGGACCGGGAGCAGAGACAGCATCACTCCACTCTCCCCAGCATTCTGCACCTCGCCACCTCGTGCATTTCACTGTTCCTTTTGCTGGTTTCACCTTGTTCCCATCCCTGCTCCTCATATGCTGACGGGGTCCAGGGCTTAGTCCTTGGGCCGCTCATCTTTTCTGTCTACACTTTCTCACTATGTCACCACATGAGTCCCACAGTTTGAAGCCCCATGGATTTGCTGATGATGCCCACGTGTGTGTGTCCAACTCAGATTTCTCCTATGACTCCAACTCTTAAATCCACTTACCTGTTCAACATCTCCACTTGGAAGTCTAAAATGCATTTCAAACTCATCATGTTCAACGCGGAACTCCTGACTTCTATCTACCCATCACCCCCCTCCACACACAAATAATAATAAAAGAAAATAAATGTAAAGCTGCTCCTCTTCCAGCATTTCCATTTCAGTAACTGACAATTCCATGATCCCAGCTGCTTCTGCCAAAAGCCTTCGAGTCCTTCTTGACATCACTCTATCTCACACCCTACAGCCAATCCATCAGCAAATCCTGCCAGCTCTACCTTAAAATAGATCCAGAATCTGACTAGTCTCACCACCTTCACTGTTTACAGCCTGGTCCAAGTCACCAGCAGCTCTCACCTGGGTTATTGCAACAGCCTCCTTGCTGGTCTCCCTGTTTCTGCCAGTAACCCCCTACAGACTGCTCTCGGTTTTGGTGTTAAAACATAAATCAGATCATAACACTCCTTCTCTCCAAATTCCTTTCTCGCCTTTCTCTGGGTAAAATGGTTCATAAGACCCAACAGGATACTTCTGAACGCCTCCTCCCATCATCGCCCTTCCCCCACATTCTAGCCACACAGTTCTCTGAATAGAATGGGCACATTCCCACCTCAGGGCCTTTGCATTTGCTGGTTCTCTTGCCGGAACACCTTTACCCCTGTTATCTGCAGTGTTTACTCTCTCCCTTCCTTCAGATGTCTGTTTAAATGTGAGACTTTCCCTGACAACCTGAGAGGGAACAGCCCCTCCATTCTCAGGAGCCCCCATCCTCTCGCCCTGTTTGCTCCCTGCCCCAGCCCCGACAGAACTCAGCACTGTCTGATACAGCACTGATTTATCATCTGCCTCCTTGCCCTTTAATGGAAGCTCACTAGGAGCTTTGTCTTTTGTGCTCAAGGCTGTATCGCCAGCACTTAGAAAGGCACTGCCATATAATAGGTGCTCGGTGGCCATTTCTCCAATGACTCTGGAATCACTGTTTTGAACTAGCTGTCTGCTTGTTTGTCTATTTCTTTCTCTCCCCCAGTAGACAGTAGGCAGCAATGGATTCAATTCTCCACTGTTTTTCTAGTGTCCAACACAAAGCCTGGAGAGTGGATATTCATTAAATGTTTGAATAAACAGATGAATAAATAATAGAATTTCCAGATGGGTTGCCAGGAGTGGTGTGAGGGAGGGGTTATGAGGCAGTTGCCTCCTGGAGCCTCTAACTCCGGCAGCCCTTCCTGCCTCTCCTTGGAGACCTGAGGCTACCTTGGAGAGGGGAGGTTAGAGCTTGACCTAAAAATCTCCAGAGGCCGAAAGGGACAGAGATTAGTATTAGGAGCTGGTGCTCGAAGGATCTGGAAATGTAGATTTCCTGTTGGAGCTAACCTGTGGACTGACTGACTGATTTCTCTTTCTTTCGAAATCAAAGCATAGCTGACGTACAATGTTGTGTTAGTTTCTGGTGTACAGCAAAGTGATTCAGTTGTATATGTGTGTGTGTGTGTGTGTGTGTGCACGCGTGCGCTTGCGTGCTAAGTCACTTCAGTCGCGTCTGACTCTTTGGGACTCTATGTACTATAGCCCACCAGGCTCCTCTGTCCATGGGATTCTTCAGGCAAGAATACTAGAGTGGGTTGCCATGCCTTCCTCTAGTGGGTCTTCCTATCTCAGGGATGGAACCAGCCTCTCCCATGTCTGCTGAACTGGGAGGTGGGCTCTTTACCACTTGCCCCACCTAGGAAGCCTATATATATATATCCCTGTGGATGGATATAGAGGGGCTTCCCTCATGACTCAGGTGGTAAATAATCCGCCTGCAATGAAGGAGACCTGGGTTCAATCTCTGGGTCAGGAAAATCCCTGGAGAAGGAAATAGCAACCCACTCCGGTATTCTTGCCTGGGAAATCCATGGACAGAGGAACCTGGTGGAGGCTAAGGAATCTGAAGTTTTGGAACAGACAAGGGTTTAAAAATAGGATTTGAATTAAGGTGTGGGGTTTGGGAAACAGGTTGAAGTTTTAGATTCAAGGTTAAGATTCAGGGATTGGGCAAATTCTGGTAAAATTTCTTTTCATTTTTATTCTATTATAATTTTTTCTAATTTTCCTTGTTATAGCTTTTTAGATATACCCATCATTTAAAAGTGGACATTTAATTACCAAATACATGAGATTTTTTTTAAGTTAAAAAAAAAGATTTGGGGTTAGGGCCGAGAGTCTGGGATTTGAGGCTGATGCTTGTGGCCAGTTGGTTTTGACTCTGGGTCAAGGGATCAGAATTTTGGTTGGAAAATGAGACAAAGTTGAGGGTGGCATCAGAGGCCCAATTTGAGGATGTTCATTAGGTCTTAGAAGCATCTCTGACAGGATACCATTAGTATAAGATAGAAACTCACATTTTATAACAAAGTTCTAACAGTGATTCTCCCACCAGGGGACATTCGGCAATGTCTGGGCTCAATTTTGGTGCAACTGGAGGATGGTCTCTACTTAGGCCGAGACTGCTAAACATCCTGCAATGCACTGAGAAGCCCTCCTTTACCAAGAACTATGCAGCCCCGAATGTCAGTCGTGCTGAGGCTGAGAAACACTGTGCTCGAGAATTTACCCATTCTCTGAAGGCTTAGCCAAGGGCTAGTCCAGGTGGGCCAGGACACAGGATATGAGTGTTCAGGCCTGAGGGCTGCTGTGATGGGGCCTGAGTTATAAAATGAGATGCAGGTACCTCATATCTCTCTCCCCATGGATTCAGCTTCTCACAGCTATCTCTGGCTCTGACAGACTCAACAGGAGAGGAGGAGGGTAAGGGTGGAGATGGGATTCATGAAGCAGAATTCATAGACAAGCAGGGTGGGAACAATTGAGAGAGACAGCAGCGGCTAAGGTAGGCTTGCGGGTCCCCCAGGCTGGGTCCATGGCGGAGGGGCTTGGGCTGGGGGGAGGTTCAGACAGAAAGCTACAGAGAGATGGCATCTGGACAGGCAGTGTCTGAGGCACCTTCTGCAACTTGTGTGAGTGCCTTGCACAAGAGAGAATTCATATAATAATAATAAAAACAGTAATCACCACCATAACATTAGTAGGTAATATTTGCATAGCACTTACTCTGTGCCATGCTAAGGACTTTACCTCTGTTAGTTCATTTTTAGCCTTCCCCCTAAGCCTGTGTGGTAAGTCCTATTGTCATCCCAGTTTTACAGGTGAGAAATTGAGGCAGAGTGGTTAAGACGCCTAAGATCTCGTAGCTTGTATGGCAGAGCTGACTCTGGAGTTGGAGCTAAAAGGCTCAGAGTTTGTGTCTGTAGCAGAGGGTTTTGGGGTGCCCCCCCTCTGGAAGTGGGCCCCCAACTTCCTGTGTTGCTGTCTTCCTCTGCCATCTGCATACATGATCTCATCACACCCTCTCAACAGTTTCCGGAGATAGGTGCTATTATTACTGCCTCTGTTTCACTGATGAAGTGATGGAGGCTCAGAGAGGTTAAGTACTTCTCAACACAGCCAGGTCTGCCCGACATCAAGGCCACTTCGGTTTCTCTGCGTTGCAGCTTGGGGTGCATATCTGCACGGCACTGGGGGCCCGCCCTGGGGGCCTCACTTGGTCTTCACAAACAAGGATCAGACTGCAGGGCCTCTCCTTCTTGGCTCTGTTGACATTTTGGTCTGGAACGTTCTCTGTGGTGGGGGCTGTCCTCCATGTGTAGAGTGCTCAGCAGCATCCCTGGCCTCTACCTGATAGATGCCAAGGGCACCGCCTGTCAAACAGGCTGTTTCCAGACACTGCCACTCATCCCCTGGGGGGTTCAAATCGTGCCCTATTCCCCCTCACCATTGAGAACAACTGCCCCAGAGAGAAGGCAAGGAGGAGCTTCCTGTGATATAAACGGTTGTGGAAACTGAGACCTGGAAAGAGGTAACATCTTGCTCAAGGTCACTCAGAGAGTTGGGGCAGGACTGCAAGTAGGACCAAGCTCACTCCAGCCAAGAGGAACCTCTTGCTTCTGAGCTTTCTGCTGAAGTTGTGCTCCTCCTGGGCAAGTATTCAGTGCACTGACCAATGCAACAGGAGCTGGCCCTGGCTGCCCATCCCATTCCACACACTGGTCCTACTGGGGCAGCCAGAACTTGTCCCTGAGTGTGCATTCTGCTCCCAGCTTTGATATCAATTGATAACAATTCAGGCTTTGATATCAAACAGACCAGATTTCAAATCCCAGCTCTGCTGCATCCTTACTATACGACCCCAAGCACAGTACCAAATATCCTTGACCCTCTATTTTACCATCTGAAAAATGGGCAGATTGGACTAGAGTCTTTCAGAGACCCAACTAGCTCTGAAATCCTGGTTCTCTGAAAAACTAAGGTATTGTGTTTTAGCCCCAGCTCCGGGTGGCACTTTGGGCAAGTCACTGACTTTTTCAGAGCTCAGTTTCTTCAAAGGCAACCAATACTTGAGCCACACAGAACTTCTTGTTCTCTAAACTGTGAATACTCTCCTTCCTTTGTTTATGCTGCCCCTCTGAAATGCTATTTATTCCATTGTCCACCTGAAGAACTCCAATTCATCCTTCAAGACTGAGCCCAAGTCATTTCCCCCACGAAGGGTGTGTGTATCTGTGTGTATTCCCCAAAAGACTGAAAGAGTCCTTGAAGGTGGAGAAAACTGGGTATCTCTAGGTCTCATATGCTCATGGCCTGCATAGTGCCTGGCACAGAGTAGGTGCTCAATAAATGTTGAATAAGTAAGAATGAATGAATGGAGGGAGTACATGGTTGCCAAGACCCTTAGCGGTTCCAGCACTCCAGAATCCAGGGAAGCAAGCCAATCTCTTGCTGTTACCCAGTCTCACATTCAGAGAACTGTCCCCACCCCCAGCCCCAGCAAGTGCCTGCCGCCCCCGCCACCCACACAGTTTGCAGCCCCAGCAAGTACCTTGGACAGCGACCAGATACACTTTCTTTCTCTTAAGGCTCTTACCCTTAGTGGAGCTGCCACTATAGGGAGCTGTCTGTGCAGACTGCGTTCCCTCATGTGCACAGAGACATTTACTAATAGAAGAGGCCTTGCTTCTTCCATTTTTCAATCCATCCCAGACCGAGGATTGAACAAGGACCTGCATTCCTCACATTTATGCTTCTGAATACACAGCCTCTGACCAGGGGTGGATGGCGGCGGTGGGGGCGGCGGGGATTCAGTACTTCAGGAATGTCTCCCATTATCTCCTCCAGGAATATGTCCCCCTCTTTCTCTAAAGCCACAAGTCCCCGAATCACTCTTCGACCCCCTTTTCTAAGAAGTTCTCTGAGTGAGGAAGCTAGATCTTAGTTCCTGGCTTGGGCAGGGGGCAGTGAAGAGAGTGACAGAAGTGGTCTGTTCTCTTTGAGATCCACCTATTCAACAAGTATTTTCTGAAAAGTTATTTAAAAAAAAACACTTGTATTAAACTTAACCTCCTGGGTCTTCAGTCATTCACTTGAAAAATGGGGGTAGATATGGGTAAAGATTCAGACAAGCTTAAGTCCTTAAAGTTCGCATAAGCTCGACTCCCTCCATGTAGTACATCAAGTTCAACTTCCACCAACGAACCAAACTGCATGTCTTAGTTCAGCTGTTTCCTTCCTCTGGGACCTTGATTAAGCCTCTGGTTTCCTCCTCTGCACCTCTGGTTGCAAAAGATGGGGGTAGGGTGTGAATTCTGGTTTCTGAGTTCTAATTCAACTCTAGGGGCCTGGGTTTCCTGGGTTTTATAATAAATCTACCTCCTCCCCTTTCCTCCAACCCAAGAAAGGGGCTGGACTCTTGGAGAGGTGGGCAGGGACCAGAGCTTCCTAGGGTGGGGAGGAGGGTATCAGGCAAGGAGGATCTGTCCCAGTCCGGGTGTGAGAGACGAGTTAACAGCTCAATTGTTATTTCAATTACACGGATTATTTGAAAACAATGTTATGAGTTTCATCACTGACAACCCAGGAAATGGCTGCTATGGCAACCAGGGAAAAGAATAGCCCTGACCAGCCAATCAGAAGTTCCAGTCATGCCCCCAGTTTGTACAACTCCCTCTCCTCCCTGGGAGCCCCTTCCATCCTCTGCTTAGGGAGGAGCCTTGGGAGGAGGAGAAAAAGAGAGGGACAGGTGGAGGGACCACTCTGTTAAAAAGGAAGAGGACAAATGAGGAAACAGAGACCGCAGGGGAAGAGGGACTCCAGAAATGGGCTGTTTCTCCCAGTTTCCTCAAGGGCCAGGACTGTGCCTCGGTCACTGTACTTTCCTGGTGCTACAGGGAGCAGCGGGTTCCAGGACGCACCCTTCACTCCCTGCTCAGCCAGACTTGGGAGGGAATTCCCTGAGATGCCCTGACAGATGTCTTGGGTCGTAGGAACACAGCAATCACCTGTCATGGACAGGGAGAGAACAGTCATGCCAGGAGACTCCACTGGACCAGAGAAAAGGGCAGGTGAGGCCTTCAGGGCTCAGAGGTGCCTCTGAGAAGCCTGGATGCCTTTCCCTGCTGCCCTCTGCAAAGGCAGCCTCTGTGTGCCGTGTGCCTGGGCCCATCCTCCTCTGAACGAAGCACTCCAGTGGTCTCCAGAAAAAGCCCTTTCACTTAGAGAACATCCCATGCTGTCCTTATTCAGGAAGAGGCCACTCTGAAGGATAACTGGTTGGACTCTAGCTCTACAAAAGTCCAGTTCTGAAAGCCCATTCTCTACCCTGCTTGAGCACCTGTGGTGTCCACGCCTGTGTCCCTGAATGTTTCATCAGCTTCATTTGACAAACCCTTTTCTAAAGCTCAGTAGGTACCAGGCAGTGTTCTGTTTATCAATATTAGTTCATTTAATCCTTACTTCACCCTATGAAGCAGGTACTGTGCTTATCTTATATTACAAATAATAAGAATAATAATAAGAAGAAAATTATTTTACAGATGAGGAAACTGAGGCTCAGAAAGTCAAAGAGACTTGCCCAAAGCCACTCAGCCAGTATGTAGCAGATGGGGATGGGTGCCTAGATCCATTGCCTGTCTGCCATTGGTAGAAGACATCGGTCCTGTTCTCGTGTGGGTGTGTTCGGTCGCTCAGTGGTGTCTGACTCTTTGGGAGCCTATAGACTGTAGCCCGCCATACTCCTCTGTGCATGGGATTCTCCAGGCAAGAATGCTGGAGTGGGTAGCCATTGCCTTCTCCAGGCGATCTTCTCGTCCCAGGGATCAAACTCGCATCTCCTGCATTGCAGGGGGATTCTGTACTGCTGAGCCACCGGGGAAGCCCTCCCGTCCTTGAGGGGACTATCAGAGTCAAGATGGGTAACAAAGGGCCAGAAGAGGGCGCTCAGGCTGAGTAGGGGGAAGAGATCAGCCCAGGTGCACAAAGGCCTGCAAGTGAGAATGGACCTGGGAGCAGCAGCTTAGCTGGGCCAGGTGGGCATTAGCACTCAGCCAGTGACCAGGTCAGATGATGCACTGGGGCCTCAAATGCCAAGCAGATGGTTTGGAGCCTACATTTGAGGCCACAGGGAGCCAGTGCTGGCTTTGGGCTTTTTTCCCTCCGTTCTGAGGCGACCTCCCTCTCCCCCAGCAGAGCAATTTCCCAAAGCATTTTCTCTAATTTGTGGTCGTTTTCTAACCCAAAGCAGTCAAGAGTCTCCAGCTTCTCCCAGCCCAGGAATGGAATGGAATCGAGCTGAGCTGCCAAAGCTGTTGGTCTCCGCCCTGAGTCAGGCCCACTTGAAGAACCCTCCCATTCCCAACTCCCTCCACCCCCCGCCCCCGCCAGGGTACTGCAAGGGCTGCGTGGAGGATCTTGTGGGTTGGCTGTGTTGGGGCAGAGCTCCAGGGACGGCTATAGAGCTGGAGTCAGTGCCTGCTGGCGGACAGAACCTGGAGTGTGAGGTCTGGTCCCTGAGACGGGGGTGGCAGGAAGGGCTCCATGAAGGAACGGTGGGGTGAGAGGGGCACTCAGAGAGGAGTGGAGGGTTCAGAACAGGGGCAGAGGTGCAGTTAGAGAACAAGGGAGATGCATGCAGAAAGTGGCCCGGAGCCAAGTGGTATGTACTCTGCGAGAGACCTGGGTGTCCAGGAGAGGCTGGAGCTTAGCGAGAGCTCTGGGGCTCCAGGAGGCAGTGAAGGCTCTGCAGGGGATGGGGGTGGGGTGAGAGCTCTGCTGGGGAGTCTTGGGGCTCTCTGCCATGAGAGGAGAGGGCTCCCACAAAGAGATGGGGGCTCAGAGAAGAGGTATGGGCTCTGAGAGCGGGGGATTTGTGAGGAAATTGGGGGTCTTGGGGGAACAAAGGCTCGAAGAGGGTACAGGGGCTCAGGGACGGGATCAAGGACTAAATGGGGGCAGAGACCTTTGGGAAGGGGACAGGGCTGTGTAAGAGCTGGGGGCTCAGAGAGAGGTGTTGGCCTGTGAAGGGAAGGAGGCTGAGTGAGGGGTTGTTTTCAGAACTAAGGGGCCCTACTGTGCCCTGGCTCATCCCAGCCACAGGTTTGTCTGCCTCCCCGCAAGTTCCCTTCGCCTTGGTCCTCCTCTCTTTCGCTCCCCCACCGTTCTTCAAGGCAAGTCCTGAGTCCTTCTCCACCCATGGCTCCATCAATGCCCCAGTCTACGCTCATGCCCTCTAAGTCACCCCTATAGATTTCATTTCCCCCTTTAGCCCAAACACATGATCAGGAGGTACTTCAGATACCTGTAACGATCACTAAGGTAGTCCTCCCTGCAAGCTAACCACAATCCATCCAGCTGCAAGTGCAGCCAATGTCCTCTATTCTATCCTGGGAATAGAACACACCTTCTTTCGGGGCATCCCCTGTAACTTTAGCAACAGATGGAGGCCTCTCAAATTTCTTTTTTTTTTCAGGTAAAAGAATTCTGGTCCCTTTCATTGGCTCTTGTAATCACTATCATCATTATCAAGCTAGCAAAATATTTTACCAGAGCCTGGCATATTGTAGGCTCACAAGAAATGTAGCTCAGATGAATGAATAAGTTGGAGGATTATAGATGGATGAGTGTGGACAAATGGGCAGCAGAAGATGGAAAGAATGGCAGTGGAGGTTCCCGTGTGGTGGATGATGGATGAGTGGATGGAAGGGTGGAGGGAGGAGAAGGAAGGAGTGGACTGGTGGTTGAATGTTCAGATGGAGGCGAGTGGGCAGGGGGAAGACGGATGGGATGGTGTGTGGATGGACGGCTTAGATGGGAGGCTAGATGGATGAATAATCTTAGCTGGCATCTCTGCTTTTCCCATATCTCCCAAGCATAGTCCCCTAATGTGGTTGACGGCACCCCAGTTCTCCCAGACACCCAGGCCTGAGACCTCATCATTTTTCACTCTTCCGTCTCCCTCATCTTCCATAACCAACAGCCCTGTTGACCTTGTTTCCCTGGTACCTTGGCCTCCTGGCCCCTGTTCCCCTCAGCATCATTCAAGCCCCAAACCCCCTTGTCACTGGGACAATTCCAGCTGCCCCTGCCCACCGCTTCTTTTCTCTTTCATTCAAGTCGATCCTAAAACAACGCCATCAGCCTGATCATCCTTAAAGCTCTAGTCAACAGCTCCCTATGGCCTGCGTTCCCGCCTAGAGGCCCACCCTTTCTCAGCCTCTCTCACGCCTCCCTTTATCAGCCGTTCCCCAAGCTTCCCCGCTTCCCTCATGCTCTCCCACCACCACCTCCCTGCCCCTCCTGTGACACTGACTTTCTGGACCTCAACACACAGCTCCAAGGCTGCCTCCCGAATCCCTTCAACAGCATATAGTCTGCGAGCCACGTCAAGACGCATTCATTGAGGACTGCCCTGGTGGCCCACTGGTGAAGCCTCTGTCTGCCAATGCAGGGGACGCTGGTTAGACCCCTTGTCTGGGAGGATCCCACACGCCACCAGACAACTAAGCCTGAGCGCCACAACTACGGAAGCCGTGAGCTCTGCAACCAGGAGAAGAGAAGCGGAGCCACCGCAGAAAGAAACCCGCGCACCGCAACCAGAGAAAGCCCAAGGGCAGCAACGGAGACCCAGTGCCACCAAAAATAAACAATCAGCTTTTGAAAGACACCTTTAGTCAGCACCTACTGTGTACGTGCCCAACGGGCTAAGAGGGCCCTGGTGGTGAGAAGCAAAGATGAGAGACAGGATGAGAAAGACATCTTTGCCGTCAAGGAGGTACAGCGTGCTTGTGGGGGCGCCTGTGAGTGTGCACCCACCCATACAGAAGTCAAAGGAAAAATAAAGGCGAGACAGTGGCATATAAGCAGTTAACATCATGGAGCACTTCCTAAGGGCCAGGCACTCCTTAAGGGCTTCCTTATTTTATTTCCCCTCTTGTTGAGGAGCACAGGCTCCCGAGTGCCTGAGCTCAGTAGCTGCAGTGTGCAGGCTTAGTTGCCCCCCTCTCTCCGATGTGCAATCTTAGTTCCCTGACCAGGGATTGAACCTGCGCACTCTGCATTGCAAGGCAGACTCTTAACCACTGGACCACCAGGGACGTCCCAGGGCTGTACTTCTATTCACTCGTGTAATCCTTTCAACAAATCTCTGAGGTAGGTACAGGTGGGAAACTGAGGCACAGGTGAGATGACTCAGAGGTCATCGGGCTAGTGACAGAGCCACGGCAGGAACTTTCCATCTGGCTCCTGGGTCTGTGCTTTCAGAAGTACGCAGGAGGGTGGCAGAAAGAGAATCGTAGGAGGGGGATATAAGGACAGATTCACGGCCAGGCTCACTCTGACCTCCCAGTTCCCCTCCCCTTCTGGGTCATAACCTCCCCCTCTGCCAACGTGGTCCTCTTCCTTTCAAGCCTAGGTGAGAGGCTCGTTTCAAAGAATGGAAACAAAAAAGGACTAAATTAGAGGCAGAGGAACCAGTCTGTTGCCAAGACCCTGTAGGACCCTCAGCACGTTCCCTCCTCCCCAGGGTCTCAGTTCCCCATCTGTAGAGGAGGGCTGTGCCCATCCACACCTAAAGATCCTTTCAAGTCTGATGTGCTAAATCCTGAGCAGCCACTTGGAAGCTAGAAGAATTCCTAGGAGCCTCTTGGCCTCGGACCCTGGCCGCATCTCCCAGGAACTCCCTGTTGTCCCTGAATACAGGATTTCAGCTCCTGGCTCCTGTGGGCTCCACTGTGAGGCCGCAGTCCTATGTCTGTGGTCCCCTGAATCTGTCCAGCCCTCACTGCCCATCATCTTGTCTGCCCACTGACCTGGATCCATCTGCCTCAGCTGCTAATCCATCAGCCTGCCCGGGCCCCTCCACCTTGTGTCCCCCTGCCTGCCTGGTACCTGTCACTCTGCCCATCACGCACACACACACAGAGTCCACCTCCCCACCCCTGGCACCTTTCTCTGCAAGCACCACAGTGACAACAGAGAGGGCGGGGCTATTTCGCTCCTAGAGAAGCCCAGTGTTAACATTGGAACCTGCTTTTCCGGGGACGAAAACATTTCTTGGCCATCCAGCATCTTCTTCCTTCCCCTGGGGACCCCTAGCCCCTCCTTTCTGGGCCCCAGGGCTTCTGCTTGAGGAATCCGGTCAGGGCCACGTGCCTCCTGCCAAAAATGTCCGAGTGGTCCCCAAGGAAATCATCGGACAAGAGTGTGAAGGCATGTGTACAAGGATGTTCATGGCAGAATTGTTTGTAATCGCAAAGGATTGGAAACAACCCAAATGGCCAATAGTGGGGGCTGGTTAAATGAATGATGGTCCAGCCACGCGGTGGAGAATCATGCAGCTCTTAAAAAATGATGATGTAAATGTATATTTATCGAAATGGCAAGACATTCACAATATATTATAGAGAGGAAAGACGCAGGTTACAAAGGCCTATGGATAAAGCAAGATGCCATTTTTACTTTTTAAAAATCCATGTAAGTCAGAAAGATATGCACTGAAATGTTAGCCAAATGGTGGTGGGATTATGGCTAATTAAAAATGCCTTCATGTACAAAAAGACACATTTATATACATACATATAAATTTACACACACACACACGCACACAAGTTGTTATTGTTTAGTCACTCAGTCATGTCCAACTCTTTTGTAACCCCAAGGACTGTAGCCCACCAGGCTCCTCTGTCCATGGGATTTCCCAGGCAAGCATACTGGAGTGGGTTGCCATTTCCTTCTCCAGGGGATCTTCCTGTCCCAGGGATTGAACCCAGGTCTCCTGCATTGGCAAGCGGATGATTCTTTCCACTGAGCCAACTGGGAAACCCACACACATATGTAGTGACTCCATAGGGAAGCCTTCCAACAAGCCCAACGCTGGGCTAAGCCCTTCGTCTTTATCACTTCATTTACTCTTCTACAACCCCACAAGGTGGGTTCATTAAAACCACCCTATAGACGAGGAAACAGAGGCTGGCTCAGTAAGTGGCAAAGCCAGGATTTAAATTTGGCTTTCTCTGACTCCAGAGCCCATGCTCTGAATCAGGAGGCTGTCATGTTTCTCATATTGTTTATCTGTAACTTGCCTGGTTAAAAAAAATAACATATATTTACTCGGGTGATAAAGAAATGACAGAAGCTAACAAGACAAGGGAAAAATGAGGCTGGCAAAATATCCACAGCAACATGCCTCGGTCTCTGGGGTTCCTGGCAGCTTTTCGGCAGGTCTGTCCCATCGGTTCATCCTTCCGTCCATCCTGAGTCGGTGGGCTGGTCCAGCCTTCTGGAGATGGGCTGGGCAACCCTGGGTATGGCTGGGTTGTAGGTATTGTAAGCTTTGCTGCTGAATGAACTAAACCCCTGCACCCCCAGCTCCTCAAATCCAAATTTGATTCAGCGGGGGTAGTTAGTTCTATGTCACTTGCTATGCTGGATGCTGGGAGGAAAAAATGAAAAAGACTCAGAGCCTGCCTTCAGGATCTTCTCATCCAGGGCAGGGTTTCTCAGTCTCTGTGCTATCAATATTTGACAATGCACAGTTCATAGTGTGGAGCCCATCCTGTGCATCGTAGGATGTTTAGCAGCATCCCTGGCTCCTACGCACTGGAGGCCAGGAGCAGTCCCTCACCTACTTGTGACAACCAGAGAAGTCTTCTGTTGTTGCTTAGCCATTAAGTCACGTCCAACTCTTTTGCCACTCCGTGGACTGTAGCCTGCCAGGCTCCTCTGAGCATGGGATTTTCTAGGCCAGAATAGTGGAGTGGGTTGCCATTGCCTTCTCCAGGGGCTCTTACTGACCCAGGGATTGAACTGGCATCTCCTGCACCGCTGGTGGGTTCTTAACTACTGAGCCACCAAGGAAGCCCCAGAGAAGTCTCTAGACATTGCCAAATGTCCCCTGAGGCAGGGGGGCAAAATCACCCCTGATTAAGAACTGTGGATTCAGCTGATGATACATGCAGATAGGAAAAACAAAACAAAACAAAACCTAATAGCTAGGGGGCTCAGTACAGATGAAAATCATTCCTATGTATCTGGATGGATCAGAGAAACCTTCCTGGGATGTCCCTGTCCTTGAAATTTGAGGGTCCCTCAAGGTTTTTTTCATTCCACACTTATCCTGGGTGATCTCATCCATCCTTGCAGCTTCAAAGATCTATTTCTGGCCTAGAACTCTCAGGGTGGCCCCGTCCTTTCTGTACAACTATCCATTAGGCACCTCCACGGCCTGTCCCAGTAGCACCTCACACAGGCTCTGTCCACTGCTGCTTTCTACCTCTTGAAAGCTTTGCTCCTTGCCTGACCCACGCAGCCTCCCAAGTTAGAAGCAGGGACTCCTCCTGTCTGCCACGTCTCCATGTCTGCCACCAATCTCCCAGCCCTGCCATCCTCCTCCTCCAACCTCAACATCTCCCGTTGCTCCCAAGACCCGGCCACTGGCAGCACTGAACATCGTCTTCTCCCCAAGTCCATCCTCCACCCAGCAGCCAAGTGAGGCTTCTTAAGGCAGTGTCGTCATGCCACTCCCCTGCTGAGAACCCCTGAGTCGATCCCCACAGCTCTCACGATGCGGTCCAAGCTGCTCCTCGTGGCTCTCAAGACCCACAGGACCAGGCTTCCACCCACCTCACTGGCCTTGTTTCCTGGACCCCAAGCTCTCTGCATTCCATTTCAGCCAACTCAGCTTGCAGTTCCTCCAATATTCTCTCTCACCTCTGGACCTGGGTACCCCTCACTCCCTGGCCTGGAGCCTGTTCCCATCTTTCCTCTGCCCCACCTCTTTTATTTCCTAGATAGCTGCTAATCAACCTGCAGATCCCTGCTTAACCAGTTCTTCCTCCTGGAAGCCCTGCTGAGGCTTGGCTCTTAGCATGGCTTATGAGAATTGTTTAATTGTCTGTCTCCTTCCCGGGACCATCAGATTCTGGTTGGCTGGGATCCTGTCTGCTTGTTCCCTGTTGTATCTCTAGCATTTAGCACAGTGCTTAGCACATAGTAAACATCTGACAAGGATGTGTAAATATATATTTAAACTGGATAACGAATGGATGGATAGTCAGACAGATGACTGGGTGGGTGCACGGGATGGGTACTATTTGAGTTGGGTCTTTAATGCGCTGAAAGATCTTCAGGGGAAGGGCGTTGAGGTAGAAGGGCAGGTGTGGCTGAATGTGAGAGTGTCGGATTGGAGGAACAGTGGGAGATAAAGGAGGATGCAGACGGATTACAAGGACCTTGAATGTCACGGTGCGGAGTCTGGACTTAATTCAGTAGGCAATGGGGAGCCATGGAAGGGTTTTAATCAAGCAAGTGACATGATCCCACCTGCGTTAGAGAAAGATCGTTGTGGCTGCAGCAGGGATTGCAGTGGGGAGGGGGATCAGAGGCTGGGAGGCCAGGAAGGGGGCTGCCACAACGATTTAGGCAAAGCTGATGAGGTCTGAGCCAGAGCAAAGGACAGTGGGACAGATGGGAGGGAGAAAAGAGGTAGAAACTAGGGTGAAATGAACCTGTGGGAATCTTAAATGTGTTCTGATGCCCCAGGCACATGCAGGGACTGGCCTGTCCCTTGAAGGAGGTCAGAAACAGATCCCAGTGGTCTTGACTCATCAGGGGTGCAAGGCAGTCAAAATCATGTGCAAAACTAAACAGAAGAATTGCTGCCTTCAGCCCCGTGGAAACCAAGGGACAGACAGAGGGATAATACTCCGCTAAGCAACTTACATACTCACGCACCTGTAATCCTCACAACTCAACAAGGCAAGTAGAACCTTTTCCCTCCCACTTCTCAAGGGGGGCAAAGTAACTTTCCTGAAGTCACACAGCTAGCAAGTCACAAATTCAGGCTGGTCTGACTCCAAGGCCTACATTTTAATTAGCTGTTTACATTACACAAAAGAGGTTGCTAGCTGCAAGCGGATGGCTGAAGGCTCCAGGTCTGATGAGAAACCAAGAAGCTCCTCACTTAATCTCAATGTGACCAGACAGGGGCCTACTGATGGGGTCTGGAAGGAGATCTGGGGGAGGAAGGGAATCTCTCCAGGTCCCTGCACACCATGTGTTCAGACTCAGACTCACGTATTCAGGAGGGTGTCCACAAGGTTAAAGGAACTGGGCTAAAGAGTAAGTAGCATGTATATCCCTAACCCCTAGGAGGGCTACTTTTGTGGGAATTAAAGAAACATCTTTCTATGGGGGCCTGTAGCACTACAGGCTCATGGCCAGAGGGTATATGAAAACTATTTTGTAAATAAGAGAACGGTGTCCCTTCCTCCAGAGAAAGGACATGGTTTACCATTAGGGCACCTGATTTGCTGAGCGGAGCTTAAGATGGATTTCTGGCCCTAGTCTCCTTTTGTACTGAGTCTCCTTGAATAGTCAACAACCTACCCAACTGTATATGACAGTCATGCCTCCATCCACCTTGTCCTGCCAGCCACTCTGCATCATTCTAAATGAGAAAAACATTCCCTCTGGCAGATACCTAGAGCTCAGACCATCTTTCAAACGAATTTCTTATTAGTACTTGACTCCTCCATGGGAGAAAAGACAAAATTCAATTGTGCCCATTGCCCTGATGAAAAAGTTAAGGTCAGAGCCTGTCCTTGGTGGTTTTAGAAAAAAAGTCTAGACTTTCTCTAGAGAGGCCTATATTGAATCACAAGCTTCTAGGAAGCAAAGGCCTCTAGTCAAGAGCTCCATCTTAAGGGCACTTGGAGGAGTCCAGGGGTGGTGGAGGGTACACCCAACCCTCACAGGGGCCATGAAACTTTACTCCCTAAGCCTAGCCTGAGGCCTGGGTCTCCTCGAGACTTAGCAGGATGGATTCTCTGTCCCCAGTCCCTAGTGCCCTGTTTGGGTCGCCCCAGGGCAGGATGGGGGAGCTCCCAGGCTGAGGCCCCAGCCCCAAGCCATCTCCTTAGGGTCTTTTCTTTTCCTGGAACCACACTGACTCCATTCTCAGCTCCCACCCCCTCCCAGGCTGAGCCGCACCGGCTGCTGCCCGAGTTATATAAACAGGAATCATTTCTCTCTCTCTCTCTCTCTCTCTCTCTCTCTCTCTCTCTCTCTCGGAATACCTGAGGCTGCATTTCCGAATGGAGCTTCCTGATGGAAGAAAAAAGGGGAGGAAAAAAAAGAACAGAGAGAGGCAAGGAAATTTAATTGGCTGACTCCTATCGCCCATGTGGTAAATAAACTGGGTGTTCCAAACTTTGCTAACTCAGAGGAGACAGGCCCTCTTGGGGTCCCTGTCCAGGACCCCTCCCCAAGAGGGCCGAGAAGTGGAGAGTTTTGCCAAGGCCTCAGAGACCTGGCAGACAGCTGGGAGATTGGAAATCCCGCCTCTAGGCACAATTATTCCAGACCAACCAAAACGCTGGAGAACCCAGCACACACACTTTTCATAGAAGGGCTGGGACTTGCTGGGGATCACATCGAACCTGTAGGGGCTGAACTGCAGCATCCTCAGGGTCTATTAGTAGGCTTCTGTGCAAAAGACATTTCAACAGCTTTCCCTGGTACTGGCCAAGGTGCACGGCGGGGGTGGGGGTGAGGGTCTAATTTAAACACCTCTTGCGTTTAAGCAGACGACTTCTTGTTCTGCTTGCAACATGAAGGCAAGAAACGTCTTCATTTCCCCCTAGACCTACCCGACATGTAAGGAGGATTGATGAGGCCTGGAAGTCAGGACACCTGGGATCCCGTTCCATCTCTGGCTATCGCTTATCGTGTGACCTGGGATTCTAAAAGGGGAAGGGGGGACCAGGTGATCTCTAATGTCAGGAATAGGGAAGGGGGTTCTTCAGCTCCGGGAGCCAGCTGAGAGGGCTGCTCGGGACAGATGGCTGCCCCTAGGCTGAGAGAGAGATTCAGCAGCTTTCGCAAAGCGCCTGCCCTACAGGCCCTGGCAGGGTGGTCCCCAGAGGGAACGTAGACACCCCTAGGAAGCAGGGTTAAAATGCCAACAATGGCCATCCTTTCCAGGAAGAATGGAAGATGGAGAGGAATAGTGGTGGGTAAAGTAGCTGGGCCAGGGAGAAACTGAGGCAGGCAGGATGGGTGATGGGTGGAGGAGAAATGGTCATAGATGGGTCAAGACCAAAGGATGGGTGTAGAGACAAAAAGCCCCCAAAAGACTGTAGAATAGGGGCAATTAAGGGGGGCAGAGTGGGCACTGATGGACAAGTGTAGAGGTACTAAAGAGGGAGAGAGGGCCATGGTGGTTAGGGAGGAGCCTGTGGGTTCCAAGGCAGTCCTGAAGCTGATGTCGAGCAGTGGCGCTGACTAGCGGAAGAGGAAGAAGATAAGACCCAGAACCTCGCAGGAGAGGCTCCCTAAGAGGGCTGGCAGCAGGTAAAACCTTCAAATGTGCCGCTGCCCGTGCTAGGGGCGGGCGGGGGTCACCTTGGCCAGACCCAGGGATCCGGAGAAAGCTGGAACCAGACCTAGAGAGCAGAGCTGGTTTGCGCAACCTCAGGCAGGCGGCGAAGGGGTGGCAGAGAAGACAAGAGGGTTTCCCAGAGCGCGAACGTGGGAAGCCTCCAGCGGTTTCGAACGGCGGCTTCTCTGCCCGCCACCAGGGGGTGCCCCCTGCAGTCTGGGGAGACCCCGAGGGGCTCCAGATTAGCTCTCCCGCTGCAGCCCCGCCTGGTGGTCTCCTGCCCGGCCCGGGCTGGGGCAGGGGCCTGACAGGGCTCGGCAAGAAGGAGAGGCGAGGTCAAGTCCGGAGGCCCTAGTAAGACGGGTGCCCGAGGGTGCCCTCCGCGGGCCGCGCAGCACCCAGCGCGCCCGTACAACCCACAACACCCCCACCAGCGCCCGAGCCCCCTAGGGTCAGCCCCAGGCGGCGCTCCCTTTGGACGTGAGGCCGTCGGCCCTGTCCTTCTTCCGTTGAAGGGACATTATTGCCGGAGCCCGATGCTAGGGAAGAGGGGAA
>SJXQ01003238.1:173007-218366 GCA_006408695.1 Aepyceros melampus
TGGCAGCTTTCCCCGGAGACCCCGAGTCTGAGATCTGACCCTTCACCACTTGACTTTACCGCGTCCAGGGTTCCACGTTTTCTTCGCACTACGAAGGGAGCCCGGCTTCAGAGGAGGGGGGCGCAGGAGAGGGTGGGGGTAGGTTTCTCCAGCGGCCGCCCCTGGCTGGCTGCCCAGAAAGCACCTCTCTGCCACCCGCCCCGGCATTGACCCTCTAGCTTCAGAAATAATCGCGGCCTGTTGAGGTGGGGAGAGGCCAGGGCCCAGTCTCTAGGGAGGTGCCAGGTCAGTATCCCGGGAGCTTCTCCCCGGGTTGGGGTGGGGTGATGCTGGCCAGAGTAAGTAGGCAAGCATCCCTGTCCTCAACTTAGCGCCACTTTGGCCCCCAGAGCCTCCCAATAAAATACCCGCCTCCATGACCAGGTGCATTTTTCCAAGCTCTTTAAAATCCAGCTAGTCCAAAGCCTGAGGTCTTTCTACCTGGCCTGGTTTCTTTCTCCCCGCTGCATGGCTCTCTCTAGTTCCATCTCTCTAGGATGAGGCCTAACGGAGGAGACCCCTGGTCCCTCAGTTCTCAGTATGAGCTTGTTGATGGTGGGCTAGGACCTCTGAGTTCCATAGGTCCTTCTTTTTCTTGGGTTGGGTATCCCCTTGGAAGCCTCCCCCCAGAGGGCTGTTGAATAGGGAGTGAAGGATGGCAGGAGACAAGACTCCCATTTCTACCTCTATCCTGTCATGCTGTCACTGACCAGACGCATAATGATGTATGAAGTTCAAGGCCAAGAGGAGCAGGGCACCCAGGCTCTACCTCAGCATCTGCCCCTCCCACCCTGCCGCTTCCTCCTTTGCCTCCTTCCCTAATTTCCTCCTTTGCCTCCTTCCCTAATTTCCATCTGTCCCCATGTCCTGGTCCTTCTCTCCTTCCAGGTGGTTGGAATCATCTCTCCCTATGGCTGCCCCTCTGGCCCCTCCCACTAAACTCCATCACTGTTTTATTTATTTTGAGACTTATTCTCCATCTCACCAGCCTGTTCCTTCCCCTAAGTCCTTCTCTCAGTTTATTCCCCTTCATTGATCTCTCCCAGCCCTGCCTCTTGCCCCCTCCTCTCTCCCCTCTCTCTCCTCCCCTCTCCTCTCTATTCTTAGTCTCCACTCTTTCATGTTTCAGAGACCAGAGGCCAACCCTTCCAGAGGCCATCAGCACGCATTCTGTTCTCTCCCTTCCCTCCTACTCACTTTGGCTATTTGCTCTCACTGCCCTCCTCTCTCTTTCAGTCCCTCCAGGCCTTGCAGAGTTCTGTTCATCTCATGAGTCACATCTGTTTAATTGCCCACAGGTAGTTCTGGCCCTGGGACACTGTTGCTGACACCTGCATCAACCCAGTAAGTGCTCAATAAATGTTCACTGAAGGGACTTCCTCTCGCATCTTTCTTGTGATCTCTCATCTCCCTGCAACTCTTGTTAGATCTGCATCTCCTCTTCTGAGGACTCTTCAGCCTCCTTTTCATTATTTCTAAATCTTCCAACACACCTCCTTTGAACATCCACTCTGGGCCAGGCACTGCACTAGGCTGAGAACACACACTGAGATCACCCTCAGCCATAATGGAACACTGGCTGTATGCCATGATTTTCCTCTGAAGTCCTCCCAACAATCAGATGCTAACTGGTATGAGCCCCCATTTTACACACGGGGAAACCAAGGCACAGAGGGCTGAAATGTCAAGATCACACAGCTGGCAAGTCGTGAGATCAGGTTGGTGCTTGGCAGTTGGTTCTGATGTTGCCCTTTGGTCCTGGAGAAGGTAAGCCGTGTGACAGGGGCAATGAGAGGCAGTGACAGAGGACGCGTGGAGAGGACCTGGGCTGAGAGCCGGCTGTGTGATATTGGACAAACCACTTCTCTCGGTGTCCTTGTGCAGATGAAATGACATGATAATGACAAGAGTTAGCTTTTAGCAAGCACATGCCATGTGTCAAGCCCCGGTGCTAATTGCTTTGCATAGATCGTTACATTTGATTCTCATAAGTGTATCTAACCAACACATACACTTAGAGATGTAGAAACTGAGGCACTGAGAAACTGCCCCAGGTCACACTAGTAGTTTGTGGCAGAGCTGGGATCCAAACCATACCAGAGCTTGCATACTGAACTGGTGTGCGATACCTCTCCAGGCAAGCAAGTGCCTCAGGCATCGCAGACACTCAGTTAGAGGTCCAAACCTGTGCGGGATTACAGTAGAGCCTGGTGAGTGTACAAATGAGGGAGATATTGCTCTGCCAGGCACAGGGATGCAATAAGGAGGGGTGGGAGAGGGCAGGGCACAGGGCTAGAACGAATCCAGAGAGAGGTTTGTAAAGGTCCTCTTTTCACTTCCATCAGATGCTTCCAACACTGTCCTGAGACGCGGCGTGTTTTCCTTTGGAGATGTCCCCTGGCCCCATGGTATTTCCCTCCCTCTAGCCCGGGGTTTCTCCAGCATGGCACTATTGACATTTGGGGTCAGATCATTCTTAGTTGTGCGGGGCTGTCCTGTATCTTGTGGGATATTCAGCAGCATCCCTGGCCTCTACTCACTGGGTGCCAGCACGTTCCCCAATCCCCACCCCACCCCCATAACCAAAAATGTGTCCAGGCATTGCCAAAGGTCTCCTGAGAAACAGACTCGCCTCCCCTCCTCGCCTCCCCTCCTCGACTGAGAACCACTGCTCCCGCCTGAGTGCCTTCATGGCAGGGTTTAATGGCTCAAGAGTTTGCACGGGCGTCAAGCAGGCA
The DNA here is from genome assembly GCA_006408695.1 of Aepyceros melampus. Classification (NCBI taxonomy): domain Eukaryota; kingdom Metazoa; phylum Chordata; class Mammalia; order Artiodactyla; family Bovidae; genus Aepyceros; species Aepyceros melampus. The sequence goes on from SJXQ01003238.1 coordinate 175,785, forward strand.
GGCTGCCCTCAGTTCCAGGCTCTGCCTTCCTCCCTGGCCCTCCTTTTCTGTACTTCTTTACTTAGTGGCCAGAACCCAAGGGGCCTCATGTCTCTGTCGTCACCTGCAGGCCTCTCCCTCTCTGTCTCCTTCTTCATTTCTCTATGTCTGTCTGTTGCCTTCTCACCCGCTGTCCGACTGCCCCCCCTGCTCAGCCCGCCTCTGTCTTCTGTCCATTGGTGTTTCTGGTGTCCCTGGTCTCCCTGACTCTTTCTCTCTTAGTGTCTGGCCCCTTATTTGTCTCTCTCTAGCTGTCCTTCTATTCTCTCTGGCTATTTCCTCTCTCTCTCTCCCCCTAGCTGTGTCCCTGTGTCTGTCTTTCTCTGTCCACTTTCTCCTCTGTCTGTCCACCCTCGCTCATTCATTCTCTCTGCCACCTCTCTGTCTCTTCTCTCTGTGTCCCTCGGTCTCCTTCTGCCTTCCCTCCACCCGTCTTATTGTGGCTCTCTGTCCCTATCTTCCTCCTCCTCTGTCTTCCCTCCTCTCCCGCGCTCAATGCCTCCCTTTCCCCTTTCTACCTTCCTCTCCCCTTCCTTCCTTCTTTCCTTCTCATCCTCTCCTCCCTCCCTTCCCCCTTCCTCCCCCTCCTCTGTCGTCCCTTTATTTTCTCCGTCCTCCCCTCTCCTCCCCCTCCTCCCGTTTTGTCTGTAGGAGCTGGAAGTTAAAAGCTTTTCCGAACTTGCTCTCCAGTCGCTGTTCCCGGCGCCTTTCATCTCCGCAGCACATTTGTAAAACTGCGCAGACTGAAGGGCCGTGACATGAACAACCAAAGAAATGTCAGCGCAGGGACTGGGGCCTCCAGCGCGCCGGGGGGCGTCGCGGGGGCAGTCAGGGAGCACCCCAGCCCCTCCCAGGCAGGGACCTGGGACCCGGACGAGGATAGGAGGCCCCCCACGAGGAGCTCGAAGCGCTCTGAGCCTCTACAGACCCCAGGCTTCCTCCACCCTGGCGTCTCAGAGCGCAGGGCCGGGGCGGGGAGGAGGTCGGGTGGGGTGAGGCCACCGGGGAGGCACCAGGCCCGCTGCGGGGAGCCCCAGGTGCCCAACGCCCGCTGCGCACTTAAACACCACCCCACCGTGTTCGTCCTGGGGCCAGACTGTCTACGTTCAAAACCCATCACCCCACTTACCTGCAGTGTCATCCTCGGCAAGTGACTTCATCTCTCCACGTCTCAGTTGCCTCATAGGTAAAACAGGCACGATGCTAACAGTGCCTACGCCAAAGGACTGGGTGAATGAGCGAATCCATGTCAACACTTAGAATAAATGTTTGCTGTAATTAATAAAGAGAACAACAACCTGGAAAGGTGGGGGGTTACCAGCCCCTGCTCCAGATGGGGAAGGTGTAGAGGGGCGAAAGCGATGAGCCCGAGACTCAGAGCAAGTCAAGGACAGAAAAGGAGTTCAAGCCGGCTCCTTCCTCCTCTCTCCCCCTTCCTCCTCAAGGGAGGGAGTGCAGGGACGGAAGACGGGCTCCAGGAGTTAAAAGACTGAGTCTGTTTTGCGGGCTGCGGCATCCCGAGGATACTGCCTAGTAGATGCTCAATAAATATTGGTTGAATGAATGAGTGAAAGAAGAGAGGAAGGAAAATGGCTGAAAAGCTGGAACATGGAAAGTCTGCTCTGTCTGGGGATGTGGGTGGGTTGGGTTGATGTGTAAAAAGGAGCTCAGGGCCTGGGGAACTTCTGAGCAAGAGGAACTTGTGCGGGTCTCGGATGGCCACCGGGATCCAGGCTGCGGCAGCACCATGGACAGCAGACACACCCCCAGACCCCTGAGAAGCTCTCTCCCTTCATCTCTGCTTCCATCCCAATTCCCGACCCAGCCCTTGGACCCTCAGGCTGAGACTAGACCCCAGCCTTCTGCCTCTCTCCGCCCCCAGACACACACTGTGTCCCTTTTCTTTTCTTTGGATCCACATCCAAACAGCCCACTGCCTCTCCCTTCTTCCCTTCCCTTCCCTTCAGCCTGACACAGTGTCTGCAGCCCTGAGGTCCCACACTGCAGGTGGCTGCCTGGAGATGGGAAGAGGGCTCCCCTGGGCTTTCCTGAAAGGCCCTAAAGACACAGCGAGAGCAGAACAGCACCAGCGCAGCCCCTGGACCATCCCTCCCGGACCCCTTCCCTGGGGTGGGAGAGTGAGACAGCCCTGCCACACACACACACCCCCTCCCCAACACTTCAAACACTCCACTCTCCCTGAATTATTCACCTGCCTCTCCCCAGGCTGCTGCAGGGCGCCCAGCCCAGGTGCTGAGGAAAAAAGCAGGAGGGCCCATTAAATTTAAACACCGCTGAGGATTGTCAGATGTGAGGTTCTATTCCTGGCCTGGAGAAGAGCAGCCAGCGGGAGGGGGGAGAAGAATCAGCAGGGGCCTAGGGGGAGAGACCCACCATGGGCTGACTTGCTGAGCTCCAGTAGTCATTGGAGAAGTGAGTTTCCCCTCCCTGGAGGCCCTCAATCACAAGGAAGTGGCCCTTGCTGTGCCACCTCACTCACCTGGCTCTGATAAGGCAGGAGGACCCATCTGAAAATAGCTTCTCTGCAGTGGCCTGAAAGCCCACCATTACTGCTCCGGCATCAGCACCTCTGCAGCTCTATCTCTTGCTGCTTCCTTCTCATTCCTTACATCCTGGGAATGCCAAATACTTTTGGTGTATATATATATATATAATATATATATATATTAAAATTGCACTCTCTGAGCTTTTATAAAGCCACTCCTGCCTGCTTTGGATATCTCTGTCTTCTTTTGACTCTCTGGAAAACTCCTATTGAGCCTTCAAAACCCAGCTTCAGTGCCACCACACCAGAAGTCACGAAGCTCACCCACCTCTGCCCTCCACTGGACCTGGAATACACATCCCCTGTTTCTTCCCTCTTGGTGCCCCACACGAGTATCCTCGACTGTCAGGCTGAGGAGGCCATCATGAATCATGGTCCACTAAGAAAGAGCAGAAAAAGAGAAAACAGAGAAACAGCAGAGAGGGAGCTAGTCACCCCAGGAAGTCTGAGATCTCCCAGTCCTGGCTCTGGCCCCAGTTCTCTGGGTGTTTTGGGACACATCCCTGGCTCTCTCTCTTTTTTCCATTGGCTGCGCTGGGTCTCCGGTGCTGTGTGGGTTTCCTCTAGCTGCAGTGAGTGGAGGCTAATCTCTAGCTGTGGTGTGCTGGTTTCTCACAGTGGTGGCTTCTCCGGTTGCAGTGTGCAGGCTCAGTAGCTGTGTTGCTCTGGCCTACTTACCCTGCAGTATGTGGGATCTTCCCAGACCAGGGATCGAACCCGTGTCCCCTGCTCTGGCAGGCGGATTCTTTACCACTGGCCCAACAGGGAAGTCTGAGGGCAGGGATCTTATCTGTCTGGGTCACTGCTTCTAAATCAGTGCCTATTTCTACAGCAGATACACAGTCATTTCACTAAGTAAACAGCTGGGGCTTTGGGTAAGTCATGCTGCCCCTTGAGTTTCCGTTTCCCCACACCCAGTCTAGAAGAATTATCATGAGGCATATATGCTTAGGGGGCCTGAGCTTCCTTAGAGGGGAGCCCAGGCCTGAGATTCTAGTCTTTGTTCCAGCAACAGCCCACAGTGTCACCTTGGGCAAGTTAACCCCCTTTCCATGCCTTGGTCTTGCCAGGGCCTCTGGGTGAGGTGACGAGCCAGACAGAGAAATCATTTCAGTCTTTGGGCCTCCTCTGCTGCTCCCGCCCCTCCCTTTGCCACCTCATTCATTCATTCAACAAATACTTAATGAACATTTACGATGTCCCAAAGCATGGAAGATACAGCAGTGAGCATGGGGTTGCCCTTCAAGGACTCCCATTTCAGCTGGGGAAGACAATACATGGACCAGTCTGATCACATGGACCACAGCCTTGTCTAACTCAGTGAAACTATGAGCCATGCTGTGTAGGGCCACCCAAGATGGACGGGTCATGGTGGAGAGTTCTGACAAATCATGGTCCGCTGGAGAAGGGAATGGCAAACCACTTCGGTATACTTGCCTTGAGAACCCCATGAACAATAAATGGGATAAGTAGTAAAATACATGGTATGTTAGTGCCAAGGAGCGATTTAAAGCAGGACAGAGCACCAAGAGTGTCAAAGAGGGGTGGTGTTTCTGTTTTGGGAAGGGGAGTCTGGGAAATATCCCACTGCTAGATGAGATATATGAAGAAAGACAAGACACAAAGGAGGTGGCTTTTGAGGGAAAAAGCCTTCTGAGCAAGTGCAAAAGCCAGGAGCAGAGGCTGGTTGGGTGTGTTTGAAGAAGAGCCAGGAGGCACGTGTGTCTGAAGCCCATCGAGCTGGGGCCAGTGATGGAAGGACAGAGGGTAATGATGGGTGATTCCCTCCCTCCCTCCATGGGGAGATGGCCTCTAAGTTTGGGGCACAGGAGGCTGGGGCTCCCCTCCTTCCATCCCTCTCCCTCCCTGCCTGCCTGCCTAGGTCTCTCCTGGGCTGGTGGGGAGCCCAGCCTGCTGCAGGTGCCCACGCTTCTGGATCGGTCATTTATCTCTCCGTGCCACGGGTTTCCTGGAGCCGGGCACTTCCTCCCCTCTCAGCTCTGCTCCCCTGAGTGGCAGAGACAGGTGTGAGGAATTAGCTGTGGGGACTAATGCCGTGACAGGAACCGGCACAAAAGAAGAGGACAGAGTGTAATGTTTATTATGTTTGAAGCAAAGCAAACACGCGGCCTATTTATGTATCTATAGAGAATTAATTGGCGAGCGGCAGCAAGAAGCAGATTATAAATTAGAATCATTTTCGCCAACTGAAACCCATTCATCTTGCTTCAGAATGGGCCTGTCACCTTCTCCTGACTAATTCCTTTTAAATGCGTTGCCTTTCCTCACCAGGTCCCCCACAGCTCTCACCTTGAGACCCGCCCAAACCCTAGGAGGTTGCAGGGGACTGGGGGGCTCAGCCTCTGTGCTTCTTGCAGGCCCGTGCTCCCTCCTCCAACCTCCTGGACCCCGCCTGCAATCCCCCCATCCTAGGTCCGAGTCCCTAGTGCCCTGGCTTTACGTTGTTGTCCCTTCTTCCTTGTGTCCCAGTGCCTGCCTCAGCCTGTATCCTGTTCTGCCTAGTCCCCAAGCATCTGGCAGAAGGGGAGCCCTAGCGGCAGCCCAGGCCAAGCAGGTGGAAGGGGACCCCGAGTTTGCCATGCTGGGGGCCCCGAGGCCCTGGCCACTGCTGCCTGCTTTTGATTCTGGGCTTGGAGCAGGCAGCCTCCCAGGGAATCAAAAGGAAACCACGCTGCCACATCCCTGTCGGGCCAGGCTTCGGCTTCTCTCACCTGGAGCCCATGGAGATGAAAGTCTAGGGTAGGTGCCAGGCCTGAGGGGCATGCCATGACCACCAGGTGCCGTGACCACCACTAGTTAACCCTTCCCTGCCTCCTGCTTAACTGCCATCCTTCGAACTGGAGGTTGCAGCCTGGAAGCCTCCATTAAGGCCTTTTAGGGAAAGAGAAAACAGCCAGAATGCGGAAGCTAGGCCTTCATGATAAAAGAGATGAGCCCTGGACTCAGCCAGATGGATGTCTGAATTCAGGAGCACCTCCCACCTACAGGTGGCAAGGCCCCACACTTCTCCAAGCCTAGTTCCTTGACTATAAGATGGAGATGATGATAAAATACCCATAACCTGAACTGATATTCAGCCGGGCTTGTTCAAATGTTACAATGCTTCCAGACTGGTCAGTAAACAGCCAATTGACCCAATGCTCTTTCCTGCTACCACACCAGTCCCACCTAGGACGCCTCTCCTGCCCATGATCCAGAAGGTCAGCTCCTTTGCGTAGCTCAAGGACTTGCTCCAGCATCAATGGTGGATGTTCTGATGGATCCACGCATGCTGTCCTGGGTTTCCCTGCCTGCAGCCCACAGATATCATGAGAATGAACTAAAATGACGGGAGGCCGGCAGCCGACCCCCAGAAGGTGCCCAATAGATCCTGGTGGACACTATTATTAATCTGGACCAGGGTTCTAGGCTTGGAATCCTGGCATCCCAGGTCTCCACTCTTCCCTCTTCCTCTCTACCTTAAAAAAAGCCTTCCAGAGACTTCCCTGGTGGTCCAGTCGCTAAGAATCCACCTTCCAGTGCAGGGGATGCGGGTTTCATCCCTGGTCAGGGAACTAAGATCCCACGTGCCAAGAGGAAACTAAGCCCACGTATGGCAACTACTGAGCCTGTGCCCGAAAAAATGATCCCGTGTGCCACAACTAAGATCTGATGCGGCCAAATAAATCAGTGTTTTTTTTAAAGCCTGCCAGTATCTTCCATTCTCCACCAGGAATCCCCCACCCTGGCCCCAACTGCTAGCTTCAGAGAATCTCTGTGTTCATTCCCTGTTGTTGTTGTTCAGTTGCTAAGTCATGTCTGACTCTTTGCAATCCCGTGGACTGCTGCACACCAGGCTTCTCTGTCCTTCATTATCTCCCAGAGATTGCTCAAACTCATGTCCATTAACTTGGTGATGTCATCCAGCCGTCTCATCCTCTGTTGCCCCCTTCTCCCCTGCCTTCAATCTTTCTTAGCATCAGGGTCTTTTCCAATGAGTCGGCTCTTTGCATCAGGTGGCCAAAGCATTGGAGTTTCAGCATCAGTCCTTCCAATGAATATTCAGGGTTGATTTCCTTTGGGATTGACTGGTTTGATCTCTCTGTTGTCTAAGGAACTCTCAAAAGTCTTCTCCAACACCATAATTCGAAAGCATCATTTCTTCAGTGATCAGCCTTCTTTATGGTCCAACTCTCACATCCATACATGACTAATGGGAAAACCATAGCTTTGAGTAGATGGACCTTTATTGGCAAAGTGATGTCTCTGCTTCTTTAATACACTGACTCCCTTCAGACACCCTGAGCACACACCTCCTGGTCCTAGAGAGCCTTTGCCTTTGGGAATGTTGAGTTTCAGAGGCAGAATTGGGGCCCCTTGAGGGAATGACCCTAGCTTGACTGAATTCTATGCCCTCTCATCCCCCAGACCACCTGAAGCCTGGTTATCTACCAAGGGCCCATCACTGAGGCCAGGACAGACCTGGGCCCAGTTTCCCGCAGGACTCAGAACCACAGGTGATCATTCAGGCATTCAGAAGGGCCCTTGATCTTCTTGTCGAGGGCCTACAGAAAAGTTAAGAGATGTGAAAGGAAAAAAGGAGAAAAAAGATTAGCTCGAAAACACAAAATGAAAACTGCAAAATCGAAATTAATGAGTGTTTAATTAAATGTCTACAAACCTAGCATTGTGCCAACTCGTTGACAGCAATTCAACTCACCTCTCCCATACTCATCGTAAGAGATGCATGAGGGGGGTTGGGTGCGTTTCACTGCATTTGGTGTGGAGTGGGGACCCCTCCGAGGAGGACTGCAATGGGCCCTATCTCCATCTGCAACATGCTGAGAACTCCCCTGGGATGTATACCTGGAGCAGAATCCCTGGGTCATAGGTCACCATGTAAACAAGGATCTCTAAATCTCATATGACTCACAAGGGTGTCCCAGCCCACCTTGGAGAACAGCAGGCCATGGAGAGCAGGAGGCACAGACATCTCCCTTCGGTCCCAACTCTGCTCCTTATCACTGTGTGACCCTGGGCAAGTCACTCCCACTTTCTGGGCCTCAGTTTCTTCATCTGTTAAATGGGGAGAACCACTCCCTAGCTCTCAGGGTGGCTGTGGGAATGACGCAAACATGTTCAGGGAGGCTATGGCCAGCCCTAAAGCGCTGGTCTTGTGCTCCAGTGAGGGGAGGGGGCTTCCAGAGACTGGCTGGGAAGGACTTGAGCTTCAAGCCCTGGGGCCCTGCTCAGGCTCTTTCTCCGACACGAGATTATGGACAAGGATGATATTCAAAATATATAACAGCTGTCAGTGGACATTGGGAACGAGAACAGGACCCTGGAGGCCTTTTCTGGGTGAGGTGTAACCCATTACTTGCTAGATCCTGGCGGAAGTCAAAGGCTCTGAGAAGAGCTGGAGGTCAAGGTAGGCTGAGCCCTTGGGAGACTTACAAGACAGGGAAGCCACTGTTTAGCCACTAGGGTGGAAGGGTGTCAACTTTTAACACCTGGAACAGCCATGTCTGTGCCTCCTGGCTCTCCATGGCCTGCTGTTCTCCAAGGTGGGCTGGGACACCCTTGTGGGTCACATGAGATTTAGAGATCCTTGTTTACATGGTGACCTATGACCCAGGGATTCCGCTCCAGGTATACAGCCCAGGGGAGTTCTCAGCATGTCCACGAGGGACAAATGTGGAGGGTGCTCATCTCAAATGCATCTGTGGTGAAGGAGGGAGGTGAGGTGACCTGGATGGCCTCCCTGGGGCAGGGGTCAGGCACATGCCGGGATACAGAGCCTGGAGATCTAGGCAGCTCTTCGTGCAACAGACTATACACAGTGATAGATATGGATGGGTCTTTACAACATGAAATGAAAGGATTAAGAAGCCAGTGGGGATCTGAAGATAATACCATTTATGTGAATTCAAAGTGCATTCAATTGGTGGTCACATGAATCTACGTGAGTTAAAATGTATAAAGCCGAACACCAAAAAAGAGCAATGTTTCAGCATGATAAATAAAATAAAATAGGACAAGAGACCCCTTTCAGAGGTTTCGGTCTAAAAGGGGAGACACGCTTAAAAAATTGCATTCATGCAAAATTGTTCTCATTTGCAAAAACATACAAACAGACGGATCTCTTGTCTCCTCGCCCCTCCAGGAACTCCCAAGCTAATGCAGCAGACAGAGGGGGGCAAAGCCAATTCACTCTAATATCATCAGGGCTATGCAGGCATACAAGGCACTCTGGCACCACAGATGAGGGAACAATTTATTCTGCCTGAGGGAACCCCAGAAAGCAGCCCCTGCAAAAAAGAGGATGCGTGGTTTGTCTACAACGCTGTGTAAGAGGAGTTCCAGGCATAATACCATCTCCCCACCGGAGAGCATGCAGTGCTCTAACCCAAGAGAATCAGGCTCGAACGGTTGGAGTCAAGGTGCCGGAGGAGGAGATGTTAGTTGGCCAGGGGATCTTTCAGGCTTGGGCACTTTTCTACCTTATCAGCTGCTGGTGGCTGGGCCCCCCTACAGTCCAAGCTGGGCTGAAATCAGCCGGCTGTGCCCCCTCCCCAAGAGGCCTGGCAGGGCTCCTCTGTAGGCCTGGCAGGGCTCCTCTGTACCGAGGGAGAACGGTGGTCTCCTCCTGTCTGCCTAGAATCTGTGGGTCCCACCTCCCTGACCCTCCCTCTCTTTTATCCTCCCTTCGGCTTGCAATCCATTGCTCACTTTGCCCTCTTTTACCTCCAAATCACTTACTGAATTTGCTTCTTCCTCCCCAGTCCCCAGCCAGCCCTTTCCTGGCCCATTCCCAGTCTCCCATGTGTCTCTCCCTACCATCTCCCTTCATCCTATAGCCAGAAGGGGCTTCCTGACGACAGCTCTTCTCTGCTGCTCTCCCTGCGTGGCTCCCTATCGCGCTTGGCACAGCATCTGGAGCCTCCAGTCCCCCCGATTGGTCTCTTACAGTTCCCCACCTCACTCCTTATCCTCAAACATCACTAGATCACTTGAATCCTGCCTTTCTTATTTCCGTGCTTTGCTCACAATGCCCTCACCTTTTGGAATTCCTTTCCACCTCCAGTTCCCCTAATGAACTCCCCTGCACCCCTCGAGGCTCTCTCAGACCTCACCTCCTCCTGGAAGCCTTCACTGATTACCCAAGACTGCATGGCATGCTTCCTCCATGCTCCTGCAACCCCAAATGGACCCTATTCTAGTGTGGCTCATGCTGAATCAAAACTCTTTTATGTCCTCATTAGAGGTTTTGTGATTAAAACAGGTTGACTTTGGACCCAGCCTCCCTGAATCCACTCCTGGTTCTGCCTTATCATGACTGTGGATAAATTACTTGATCTTTCTGTGTCTCAGCTTTCTCATCTGTAAAATGGAGATAAAAGGAGTATCTATCAAAAAACAGCAAAAAATCAAACCCCAGCCCAAAAAACTACCTACGTCAGGGGGTTGTTGGGAGGAATCAATGAATTTGCATACGTTCTTAGCACAGCGACTGGCACATGGTAAAACTCCGTAATGTTGGCTGTTATTATCCATATCCCCACACCAAGCTATGAGCTCCTGGAGATCAGATGTCCAGCACCTCCCCAGGGTCTGCTTGTTGAGTGGTTATCTCCCGGAGACCCAGCTGCTGGTGTTAAAAGTTGCCCCAGGTCTCAGAATTGATTCTTTTTTTTTTTTTTTAAATAGGGGTATAGTTCCTTTACAATGTTGTGTTGATTCTTTTTTAAAATTTTAATATTTATTTTGGAGTATAGTTGATTAATAATGTGTTAGTTTCAGGTCTGACAACAAAGTGATTCACTTGTACATATAAATGCATCTATTCTTTTTCAAAGTCTTTTCTCATTTAGGTTATTACAGAATATTGAGCAGAGTTGCCCGTGCTATTCAGGAGATCTTTCTTGGTTATCTGTTTTAAATATAGCAGTGTGTATATGTCAATCCCAAACGCGCACTCTAATTCTCCCCCTTTCATCCCCCAGGTAATTCAATTGATTTTAAACACTTTTGACTCAGGGCCCTGAGTGCCTGTGGCTATGGTAAAGGGACCATTGCTCGCCAGATCTCTCTCTCGCCTTCCTGGCTGGGTCCCAGCCCCGCCTCAAGCCATCATCCCTGAAGGATGAAGCCGATGGAGCAGAGGATGGGGTCCTCTAGAGCAGGAGCTGTCTCTGGCCAGACCACCCTTGGTCGAGCGGGCTGACCCTCCTTGGGACCCTACCCCTTGCCTGGGTCCCCAGCATAGCTCCAACGTTCCCCAAGGCTGCCCCAACTTAGGCTCTCCTACCTGGGTGGTCCTCCGGCTGGGTCACAGAGAAGTTTCTCTTGGTGGTGTTAGTAATTAGCAGTGAGAGATGATTAGTGTCATTAACGGCCTCAAAACATTTGTTTTCCGAGCTCTTTGCTGGCTTGCAGGGAAGCCCTGGACAGAGATGGGGTGGGAGCCGTGGCGAGATCAGGTCTGTGAGGGAGCTGGCGGGAGAGGCAGGGCGGAAAGACATTGGCAAGAAGAAACGAAATTTAAAGTGGATGAATTATTTACTGCAGGAAACAATCCCGAACTCACTTACTCTCACTCGGAACATCCCAAACTGTAATCCATGGCATTTTTCACTTCTCCCTAGCGTGCTGCGTGATTTTCTTTACGACTAGATATCGGAGGCCAGGGTAATCTAGCGGGAGACTGGCTTAGTATTGATCATGTGTGTCTTCCTGAGCTCCAGGTTCTCATCCAGGCTTGATGCTCGCGCGCCCGGCTTGGGTCACGCCCCGAGGCTGGACAGGGCTGAGGTCAGCCCCAGGTGGGAGCTGACGAGGTGGTCATCTCTGCAGCGAGCACCCGGGGCCACCCAGATGGACCCCTCTTGTCCACAAATGAGCTGAACACCCCTGCCTGAGTCACTGCTGCCGTCAGTTTTGGTCTTGCCCCAGGATGGTCCTAAATTAGCACCTGATATTTTGCCATATGCTTTAGATCCTTCATGTCATTACTTCCTCTCAAGAACCTTCAGGCAGACATTATTAATCCCATTTTTCTGATAATAAAGCCACAACTTTTTATTGACCTCCCCCTATGTCCTAGGTACTGGACTAATACCTTTCATTTATTCTCCAAATGTTTCCCTGTGACAGCTCCATTTACTGAAAAGCTCAGAGAGGTTACATGGCTTGCCTGGAGTCACACAGGAAGTGGCAGACTCTGGCCCCAAGCCCTGATCTCACTGCCAGCCCTGGGCACACACTGACTCGGTTTGAGAGTGATGGAAGAGGACTCATTAAGATAAAGGATATTAAGCACATGATGAAATGGAACAGGTGTTCGGTAGGACTTCGGTGCCCCTTTGGGACTTCCTGAAGCGGGCAATGGTTAACCTGAAGGGCCATGCAGCTCCCAGAGAGACAGTGTAGACAACATCACCCACTCAGAGTCAGGGGTTGTCTTCAGAGCAGAGACACTGGGAGTCTGGCTGACTGGGTGGACACTGCTGGCCTGACACCCGACACGCCTCTTCTTCTGCAAGGATGCTTATGGTCCAGGGGAAGGGATCTCTATGGAGTCAAGGAGGAGGAGAGAGAAGCTGGGAGAGGAGGGCAGCGAGCGACAGAACTCAGGCCCTGCAGCTGTCTCTGGCCTCTGCGTCCTTTTCAGGGAGGAAGAGAAGGAATCCAGGGACCGGGGTTCTAGTCCTAACTGGGGGGCTGGGAGACTTTACTTGAGTCCCTGCTCTCCTCTGGGCCTCTGACTTTCCGTCTGTAAAATGACATCTCTGACCTAAGTCACATAAAAGGACTCCCTGAGTTCCAGGTGATTAGGTCAGCATATGCCCTTCTGCATGGGGTGGTCGGGGTAGGGCTGGGGGGACAGGGAAGATGGTTGGTGCCAAATCTTCCCCTGCCACTCCTCCTTCCGAATATTGGCTCATCAGTGTTAGCATAACCTCTGATGTCATTGGTGCCAACCCACTCATTTTACAGATAGGAAAACTGATGTCCAGAGGTGGGAGCCAAGATCACACAGTCAGGGGCAGGGCCGGGCATCCTGATTCCCCAGCCAAGCTCTTCCTGAGCTGCCCCATCCAGGCTGCAGAGGCAACTTGACTCTAAGTCCACTTTGCTTGGGACTGAGGAATCACAGGCACAGGGCTAGGGGTGGGAGAGGAGCAGGGAGTGGGTCCCATCACAGGGGTCATAGCTCTGGCATTTGGCCAGCTTCTCCTATGATTATAACTGTAAATAAGACAGCTGGGAGGACTCCTAGAACGTTAACAGGTTTAACAAGCAGTAATGTGCGACCCACACTACAAATGGATCTTTTAATAATGAATAAGCATTTATTTAACAAGCTGTAACAGTTTTACCACTCTCGGATCCTCAGAAGTCCAAAGCTCTGGCATCGACTCCTTAGACTGGTTTCCCCTGCTCATATCTTTTGTCCCTTTTTTTTCTGATTGTCTTTCCCTTATTGATTAGTAAATGTTCTTTGTATATTAAGGCTATTAACCCTTAACCTGCTGTGTGCAGTTTCTCCTAAGTCTGTACAATTTTATTCCTTAGATTGTACAGAAATTTAAACATTTTATGTAGTAAAACATGTTTTCTGTTAACGTTGAGGCTTCTGAGTTTTGAGGATTGCTTATGATGGATCCTCTGTTGGGAAATTGCAGGGTAAGACCAAGACACAGGCCAGGGTGAAGGTGGGGAGTGCGGGGCGGGGTGGAGGTTGATGCTCAGCCAAATTCAAAAGACAAGAGCCCTGGCCCTGGATTACAACCTTGAGTGAATCCCTCTCTTGGTCTTCAGATGTCCAGCTCATAAAATGAAAGTGCTGAAATAGACAAACTCTCCACTGCCTCTCACCACAAATGCCCCAAGATTCTATAAGAAGAAGACCTTGTAGGGAAGATGCTGCCGAGCATTCTGGAAGGGGTCCCAGCCGTACTGTCTTCTATCTGTGCATCTATCTCCCCCGCCAGATCGCCAGCCCCTTTGAGAGCAGGAAATCTTTTTATTATGACGTCTTCAGCACCTTGAAGGAGGCTACCTACCCCACGCCTGGAAGAATTTCTCCCAACTGGGTTGTTGATCACACCAGAAGTAGATCCTGGCTCCGTTTCATGCCTCTATCTAGTGAGTAAGAGAGTGGGCTGCCTGAGTTTGGATACTGACTCTCGTTTGCTGGCTCTGTAACCTTAGGCAAGTGACTTCACCTCTCTGAGCATGTTTCCTCATCTGTAAAATTGAGACAGAGCTTTCCAGAGACATCATTCAGTTAGTGTCAAAGATTGATCCAGGAGTAAGAAACACACAGTCCCTGCACATAGTAGGCATTCAATAAATGTCAGATCTCTCCCATATCTCCATTGCTAACTACAGTGCTTCACATCTTGAGCTGCTAAAAAAGGTTAGATGAGCGTCTTAGCTTGGGTTCCTGTGGAAAGAGATCCGAAGAAAAGGATTCAAGGTCAAGTAGTTGATTGGGGTAGGTCATCCCAGAAGCAGGAGCAGGAGGGTGGGAAGTGACAGGGGAGAAGAGAAAGAGCCCATGAGGGGGTGATGACCAAGCCCTTTACCACTGTGGGCAACTGGAGCTTAACTCCATTAGGGAATTCTGGGAGCCAGCACGTGGACACTTGAGTATCCACCCCCACAAAGAGCGAGAGAGCTGAGGTACCTAAACTCCAGCTCCAAAGAGTCAGTAATTCAGAGCTATTCTGTGGACATTATCCCCTAGCTCTTCCAGTCTGCCATCTGGGCAGAAAACTAGCTCTGAAGGCCTGAGAAAAGGGGATTTCCCTGGTGGTCCAGTGGCTAAGACTCCTCCTTCTCAATGCAGGGGGCCCGGGTTTGATCCTTGTTCAGGGAACTAGGTCCCACATTTTGCAACCAAGAGTTCGCAGGCCACAGACAAATATCTCATATGCCCCAACTAAGACTTGGTGCAGCCAAATAAATAAATAAATATTAAAAATATAAACAAAACACATATCTTAAAAAAAAAGAGGTTCAGGCGTTGGCAGTTGAAAGTCAGGCAGATGAGCACGGAATTGCTGACAGCCAGGCGATAGTGGTGGGGTCCCAGTACTTCTTCTGGAAGGGCAGGTGACAATGTCTAGGTGGGCTGGCCCCACGGGAGTTTAAGGAAAGGATGGGGTGGCTGAAGGCGGTTTAGCAGAACCTGGTTCTTCATTTCTCTCCACTCTGGGCGCTGCCTGAAATTGATAGCTGGTACCAAAGGGCAGAAGTGTCACCTCTCAATAAGATGAAATCTATGTCTCAGGTGGGTGGAGGCGACAGGAAGATTAATCAAGGCCCTGGCAAAATTAACATTTGGATGGGGACTCGGCAAGAGCAGCTTCCAGAGAGGGGTCTCTTTGCATTTATTTCGGCAGGTTGCTGCCAGCGGCTGGACAAAAGAGGACTGCCAGGGTCAGCCTCCCCGCTGGCCTCCTCCTGGAGGGAGGCCTGGATGGACAGAAGCAGACACACAGGGCAAAAGGAGACTGGAAAGAGAACCGTCCCCCTGGCTGGAGCCCCGGGGCTGTGTCCCAGCCCTGCCAGCTGGGTCTGTTTCCCCAGCTGAAACCTGAGGGCCTTGCACATGACACTTTCAGAGCTGACAATCTTGAGACATGGAGCAGGCATGTGCTACTCCAATAGTCTCGGGAGGCTGGTGTGCGTTCATCCACAGAAAGGATGGCTGCCTTTGCTCAGGCGTCCACTCTATGCTGGGCACTGCTTTTCTAAATAGTTCTGCGATGCCCTCGCCTATTAAGGTAGGCTCTATTATTATTTCCATTTTGCCATTGAACTCAGAGAAGTAAAGTATCACACAGTGAGTCTGGGGCCAAGTAGAGAAGTCAGCCCAGGTCTCATGGTTCCCAGCCCAGGGCTCCTTCCACTGGAGTCACTGGTTCCACTGAGTGGTTCCAGTGACTGGTTCCAGGGCTTCCTTCACTAGAATTTCTGTGTCCTGAATTTCCCTGCCTGGGAAAGCCTGCTATTAAGAGTTCAGGGTCTGGGACTTCCCCTGGTGGTTCAGTGGCTAGGACTTCATGCTCGCAATGCAGGGGGGCCAAGTTCGATCCCTTGTCAGGGAACGAGATGCCACAAGCCACAACTACAAGTTTGCACGCGCTGCTAAAGATCCCACATGCTGTGACTAAAGATCCCGCACGCTGCAAAGAAGAGTGAAGATCTCGCATGCTGCACCTACATGCGGGCACAGCCAAATAAAGACAGTTTTTAAAAAGCTCAGGTTCTAGATTCAGACAAACTTGGATTTGAATCTCAGCTCCACCAGGTCCTTACTGGGAGGCCTCGCACAAAGTGCTTCACAAGAGCCTCCTTTTTTTTGTCTGTGAAATGAGCACGCGATGGCATGGCTTATCCGTTGCTGTTTAGTCGCTCCGTCGTGTCCGACTCTTTGTACCCCCACAGACTGCAGCACAACAGGCCTCCCTGTCCTTCACCATCTCCCGGAGCTTGCTCGAGCTCAGGTCCACTGAGTCGGTGATGCCATCCAATCATCTGGTCCTCTGTCATCCCCTTCTCCTCCTGCCTTCAATCTTTCCCAGCATCAGGGTCTTCGAATAAGGTGGCCAGAGTATTGGAGCTTCAGCTCCAGCATGTCCTTCTAATGAATATTCAGGATTGATTTCTTTTAGGATGGACTGGTTTTATCTCCTTGCAGTCCAAGGGACTCTCAAGAGCCCTCTTATGGCTTATGGGGCTGGCTTATAGAGGAGATGAGGTAACTTATGCAAAGGACCGCATCCCAGGGTCTCTGGGAACAGGATCCAGTGCAGGTCAGGATCTTGAGCACCTCTGTGCTTAGCAGGTGAGGCCCGCCCTCCAGCTTAGCCCTTGTACGAGATGAGGGACCTCAGCAGGCCCAGAGGATATTAGGTTTGAGGCCTGAGCCCAAGCATGGAGGAAGGGCAGGTATTGGGCACATGGACCCCTGCCCCACCTCAGACACTAGCATCAAATACACCCTCTGAAAACCCAGCCTTCTGCCTTGGAAATGCCAGCCCGCAACCCTGGGAGGGAATAAAACAGAGCTTTCATGGGAGTGACATAATCCTTAAGTTTAAAGTAGGTATGGACTAGGCCTCCAGTTCCCCATCTGCAAAATGGGCTTAGGGAGTGCCACCCCACTCTGGCTTTAATGATGTGTAACTGGCTTCCTGGTGGCTCCAGTGGTAAAGAACCTGCCTGCCAGTGCAGGAGATGTAAGGGTTGCAGATTCGATCCCTGGGTGGAGAAGAATCCATCCCTGGATCTCTCTTGCCTGGAGAATCCCATGGACAGAGGAACCTGGCGGGCTACAGTCCACAGGGTCGCAAAGAGTTGGACAGGACTGGAGCGACTTAGCACGGACACATGAGCTTTTAAACTTGGGACTCCAGACATGTGACAAACGTAAAAAATTCATTGTGGGTGCCATCCAGACTCTGAACAGATTATTGAATGCCTCCGTGCCTCAGTTTACTCATCTGTATGACGGAATATACTTAGCACATTGGGGTGTTGTTGAGATTAGAGGTGCGCTGTCATAGAGCACTTTGAACAGCTCCTGGTACCTAGGAAATGCTGTGTAAGAGATGCTTGTTGTTGTTGTCATCTTCATCATCTAAGATGAGGGGTGCAAGGGTCCAGAGAGGGACAGAGGCTTGCTCAAGGCCACACAGCAGTCAGGATATAACCCGGGGTCTGGACTCCGAGGTTACAGCCATGCATACTGAGCCCAGGCCCAGCCCAGGTCCCCAGCATCCCTCCCCTAGCTGGGGCTGCCCCACCCCCACCTACCCCCCTCCTTTGCCCAGGAGTGAGAGGAGGCCCAAATCCAATTAGCCTGGGAGCCCCTTTAATATAGCTGGAAAAGCTGCAGAAATAAATGGGAAATTAGAATTCTGCTGGGGTCCGTGAGACCTGCGGCCTGCCCTGAGCTGGGGCTGCAGCTCATCTCCTAGGGACCAAGGGGCTGCTTGAGCCTTCATGGAGGGGTTGCCCCTGAGAGGTGCTGCTGAGGGCCCCGTTTGGCATCTCAGCTGGCTTGCCAGCATCTCCCGCTTCTGCCTTCCCATGGACCACCCCCCTTCCCCACTGCCATTACCCCACTCCCTTCTCATCCCCCAGGCCTAGAAATCACCACTCCCCTCCTGATCACCCCTCCGCTGCCCAGGTCCCCAGCATCCCTCCCCTAGCTGGGGCTGCCCCACCCCCACCTACCCCCCTCCTTTGCCCAGGAGTGAGAGGAGGCCCAAATCCAATTAGCCTGGGAGCCCCTTTAATATAGCTGGAAAAGCTGCAGAAATAAATGGGAAATTAGAATTCTGCTGGGGTCCGTGAGACCTGCGGCCTGCCCTGAGCTGGGGCTGCAGCTCATCTCCTAGGGACCAAGGGGCTGCTTGAGCCTTCATGGAGGGTTGCCCCTGAGAGGTGCTGCTGAGGGCCCCGTTTGGCATCTCAGCTGGCTTGCCAGCATCTCCCGCTTCTGCCTTCCCATGGACCACCCCCCTTCCCCACTGCCATTACCCCACTCCCTTCTCATCCCCCAGGCCTAGAAATCACCACTCCCCTCCTGATCACCCCTCCGCTTCTCCTATTCAGCCCCGTCCCTTCTCAGGACCTAAGGGCAGTGTCTGGGGGGGAGCTGCGGAGGGCATCAGGCCAGGGTCTGCCCCTAAATTCCTGAGGTGCCCTCCCCCTTCTCCCACTTCCTCAGCCCTAACCAAGCCCATCCTTCCCTCCTTTCTGTGATGTGGACCCCTGGAGGGAGGAGCTGGGGCCTGGGCCTCCATTGACTCTGGGGCTGAGGCTTCTGCTGGGCTGGGGGCTCAGCCAATTGTGGGGCTGGGGTCAGGCCTGCAGGGAGCGGGAATGGCTCTAGCTGCCTTCAAGAATGGGTGGTCTGCAGCAGGGTCTCCCTTGAGGGTCCCACAAGTGGGAGACCTGCAGCCTCCCTCTCTCGAGGAGTGTGGGTTGTCACAAGAAGTCCCTGGTCATCACCGCTGTCTCCCCACGGGCTTCTACAGCTCCCAGCCCCATGCAGGCCTCAGTTTCCCCTCCTGTCCAGGGAGAAGGGGTTGACATCCCATGGAGACCTAATATCGGCCACTGGAGGCCCAGATCCCAGGCAGCAAGCGACCCCCCACCATCAACCCAGCTCCACCCCTGCCTCCTCCACTCCCTCCCCCTAGGGACACATTTGCTGCTGGGAAAGTTAATCCATTACAGTTTAAAGGCTCCGTTCCTCGCTGGCAGTAAATTACCTACTTTGCATTTTGCAGCAACAACTTAACGGTATTAATTTATTGTGCTCTGTCTTTAACAAACATCATTATCATATTGCCAGCCAGGATTATGTAAATGGGAGGGACAAGGGAGAAAGAGGCCGATTCTCGTCCCCAAAGTCACCTTGATTTATTAACTCTGGGGCCCGGCAATTGCCAGACCCAGGAGGCCCAGGTGAGCAGGGAGGCTAGGAGGACCAGGAAAGTCTGGGGAGAGAGTCTCAGGGCCACTGGGGGGCACCCAGGGGAGGTCCCCCTGCGAGGGAGGGACTGGCAGGGGTTAGAGAGATTTGCTTGCCATGTGACTCTGGACAAGTCTACTCCCTCCCTGGGCCTTGGTTTCCCCATCTATAAGATGGGGCTTGGATTAAGAGGGGGTGGGAGTTGATACTACGTGAACTTGAGATCCAACAACACATTCTGAATGACCCTAAAGACGGTGTATGTGTGTGTGTGTTTGAGGGGGGAGGATGGGCTGGATGGGGAAAGGTCAGGGACCACGTGATCCTAGACTGGGGTCCTCCCCCTGCTGGGCTCCCTGGCTCCTCACCAGACCAGTGATGGATGGATACCTGGTGGAAGGGAAGATGGGTGAGCTGAGGAGAGAGGGATGTGAGGGAGATGCAGCTGGGAAGGGGGAGCCAGGACGCACCAGTTCAGCTGAGGGGCAGCAGCGAGCTTTTGGCTTGCCCTCAGGCTTGGGGGCCAGGCTGGTCTGTACCATGGGGGCTCTAGAGGGCTATGTACCGGATCTCAGCCCTCCTGCCCAGACACCTGGAGTCCCTCCTGAGTTTCCTGGGCTCTGAGCTCCCATGGGATGCTCCAGGTTGGCCCGTCCTGGGAGCTGGAGGCAGCTGGGGTCTCACTCTGCTTGCTTCACCTCCGGCCCGGGGTGAGCACCGCCTGATTACGCAGCTGGCTGCCCCCGGCCGCCTGCCGCCCATTTCCCACCGCCTGCAGCCGGGCTCTGCCAGGAGCACACTCGGGCTTCTTCCAAGCACCCGTGGGCTCCAGCCCAGGGTTCTGCCCCAGCCACCATGGCCCTGCCCTGGACCCTACAGAGGCGCCAAGGTGGGGGCTGGAGAGGGGCCAGCAGGAAAAGAAGGCCCCAGCCCGCCCCCTGGGTGCAGGGGCAGGTGGAGAAACAGCAGGGAGGGGGGCGCCCTCCCGTGAGCTGGGTCACAAGTCACCGCCATCTTCTCTGTCTCTTCCTTGTTTCCACCTCTGCTGCGTGGCCCCCAGGGGTGTGGGGTCCCTGTCCACCCCCACTCTCATGTCTCTGTCTCTTGGTCTCTCCCAACAGGGCTTTCAGGAATGGGGGTTGGAGTGGGGAGGGAACTAGGAGCCGAGGGAGGGGGAGGCCGGAGAGGGAGGAGGCAGTTCAATTTCCAGAGTTGGTCCTGTCAGTTCAGGTCGTGGTGTGATAAGAAAGTCATTTCTGTGATGGGTTTCTAATCCACGCCCTCCTGCCTCTGCATCCTGACATCCTGAGGCTCCCTCCCCTCTCTGCCAGAGCCAGAGGCTGGAAAGGACCCCTGTTGCCCAACAGAGAGGGGCCGTACTTGCTGCAAACAAACCAGGCTGAGGAGCTCCGCATGGCTGGGGTGAACGCCTGGGGTGCCCTTGTGGGCAAAAGAAGCAAACCCAGAAGGCTCCGTGATTCCCAGCCACCTGGGATGAGCAACCCCTCAGCTCCCTATGATTCACAAGGGTGTACACAGTTGTGACAGAATTGCTTCTCAACATCAGCCCTTTAGTTAAGGAGGGATCATGCCCATTCTGCAAATGGGGAGACTGAGGCTTGGCGAGATTTGATGATCTGAACAGTGAGATGGGTAGAGAGAAGTGCAAGTTGAAGTGTGCAGGGTAGGAGTTGAGCTGCTAAGGGGGTGGGGGACATGGGGGAAAGAGAGGGAGCAGAGTGGGCAGGGAGTGGGAGCCTGCCCCTCCAGGCAAGGAGAATAGCCCCTCCCTCACCCTAAGCCCCCTTCCAACTCACCTGGACCTGGGCTGGCTAGATAGATGGGGGAGTGGGGGATGTACCAGGGACATGCCTTCTGCAGCCAGCAGGTGCCAACCTCAGACCTTAAAAGGAGCAGCCGAATGGCGCCCAGCCAGCCCCAGGGCAGCTCAGGGCCATGGGAGTGGCCTCAGGATGGAGTCACTGCTGGCTGGGCAGGTAGCCCACGGGCTGGAGAAAGAGAGTGATCGGGACAGGGAGGAAGAGGGTTCTGGGAGTGTGGTGGGGAAGCCACTGCAGCTGGCAGCAGGAGCCCTGGGCAGGGCGGGCCCCGCCACACCCCTAACCCCTTCTTGAGACACCTACCCGAGTTCTGACACCAAAAACACCTCTCACCTCTCCCAGGGTCCTGCTTGGGGACCCAGTCTTTCCCTGGTTTCCTTTACAGACCCCTGCAAACTTCCTGGGGACCAGGGACGGGGACTTCAGCTGGATTAGGGCTGGGCGGTTGAGCTGGGTCCTTCTCTTCCTTCCCCGACCAGGAGAGAGTCAGGGAGGTGTGGGACTGGGCCAGACCTTCTTGTTGCTTGATTCCTAGTGGCCCCGGGGGAGTGGAGGTAGACAGAATGTAGCTAGGTGGTCCTCAGTCTGCTCGTTCCCCACTCCTGGCCCCCTTGATCCGCCCCCTTCAGGGGTTTAAAGGGAGGAGAAGGGGCAGGATGTACCTACCGTTTGCTCCCCCCAGGAGGTTTGCTGGAGAACTGGAGTGGGATACAGAGAAAGGAAGGATCTTTAATCCTGTTTGTTTCCCTCTGCCTGCCCCCCTCCCCTGGCTGACTCCAGAAGGGCTGGGGAGAGGGAGGAGGAGGCGTGGCAATGAAGTTAGGCAGTATCCTCTCTGACCTGGCCCTGGCTGGCCCCGAGTTTGATGGGGGTGGGGGATGGGGTGCAGAAACCAGGCTGGGCCCAGCAAGCCGGAGGCGGCTCCCCAGAACAGCTGGGGCTGCGCAGGGCCGGGGGTGGTGCGACTTGCTTTTGCAGGCAAGCTAATCTCATTTGGCTGCTGCAGCCTGCAGACCGGGGCCTGCATGCTAAGTGGCCGGAGGCAGCAGAAGGACTCAGGACAGGCCAGGGAGAGGGGACCGGCCACCAGGCACACCCAGGGGGATCCGGAGGGCAGTGCTGTCTCGGATGAGGCGCCACGCTGGGCAGTGGCCGAGGGGCAGTGAGCAGGACCATGTGTCCTACGCTGTCAGAGGCTCTCAGTACAGGGGGGACCTGATTTAAGATGGGGGGCACCAGGGCCATCCGGCTCCTCTCTCAGTTCCGTCCTCCCCACACCTAGCCCTCCTCCTGGTGGTCCCAGGCGTGGAGTTCGTCGGATCTGTGAGTGCGCACCACCCGGATCTGTGAGTGCGCACCACCCGGGTAGTAGACATCTGGAGAGCGAGCTGGTCCTGCTTGCCAGGAAACTGATTGGAGGCAGGGACCTGCGGGCAGACAAGAGGGAAAAAAGGGGGGAGGGGGCTGCTGGGGAAGCCCGCAAGCGAGTGGGGAGAGGAAGACTGGGGTGGGCGAGAAGCCTTGAACTCAGCGCCCTGCTCAGTCACCCCACGGCTCTGCACTTCCAGCGGCTTGTTTGGAGGGAGGGACAGTGAGTCCAGGAAGAACTCTGGCAGCTAAAAGGTGACGAGAACTCTGGTGAAGTGCTCTGCACTGGTCCTTAGCTCAGATGGGGAGGGATGGGAATGCCAGGGGTGCGGGGGCCTGGGTTGGTGCCAGGCTGGGAGCAGGGTCTCCTGACTGCAACCCACTCTCTGGAGCCTGGTCACCACCCCTTAGGCTACCAGTACCTTCAGGCCCCTGAGAGAATCCAGGAGGCACACAGGTAGCCCCAGTCTTTGGGCAGAGAGCTGGTGTACTGACTGCGTCTCGGCAAGAGACGGAGAGCTGTGGATGAACACCCTGATGTTCACCATCTGAGAGTCCGGGGGCCCTTCCAGCAGGGCTCTGAGACTCAGTTTCTCCATGTGGGCCCGAGGGGCTGCTGATGAAGCAAGATGATGCATGTCCAGCGTCTGGCCCCCACGTGCGGGGTAAAGGAAGCCTTGTTATCACTTTCTGGCATCACAGCCAGCATCTGGGAGGCGCCCCTCACAGTACTCAGAGCACCACCATGCCCCACCATGGGAGTCGGATAGGCCGTAAGAAAACAGCTCTGGGGCTCCCTGGTGGCTCAGTGGTACAGAATCTTCCTGCCAGCGCAGGAGACACAGGTTTGATCCTGATCTGGGAAGATCCCGCATGCCATGAAGCAGCTAACCCTTTGCACCACAAATATTGAGCCTGTGCTCTAGTGCCTGGGAGCTGCAACCACTGAAGCCCTCGCGTCCTAGAGCCCGTGCTCCACAACCAGAGAAGCCGCTGCAATGAGACGCTTGTGTACTGCGCCTAGAGTAGCCCTCGCAGCAACGAAGATCCAGAACAGCCCAAATAATACAATAATTTTTTTAAAAAAGAAAGAAAATGGCTTTGGCCTCCCTTGCTCTGTTGCTGTGGGCAAATATCTTTACCTCCCTGAAGCCCAGATTCTCTCTTTGTAAAGAGGGAAAAGATTACTTACCTCACAGAAACGATGTGCTTAGTCGCTTAGTCATGTCTGACTTTTTTCGACCCCAAGGACTGTAGCCCTCCAGGCTCTTCTGTCTATAGGATTCTCCAAGCAAGAATACTGGAGTGGGCTGCTATGCTCTCCAGGGGATCTCTCACGGGGTACATGGAGGTCCAGATGGGGGAAAAGGCTCACTCAGAACCCAGGGCTGGAACAAAGATCTCTGACACCTGTGGGAAGAACACAAGAGACAGAATCTCTGGACTTGAGATCTGCAGCTGTAAGGAGAGAGGGTTGGATTGATCTCTCGTTTCCAGCTTGTCTCTGGGCTCTTAGGGGCCAAGTTCATAGGTCTTCAGGCTCATCGTTCCTAATTCACCCAGACCACTTCCCTTTCACTCCCTGTGGGTTAACAGAAGACTCTTTGAAAGAGTTGTAAAGGCTGCTAAGCCCCAAATGTGTGAAAGCCTCTGACTTGTTCATTTTCAAAGGTCCCAGCAGCTCGGGCCCTCTGGGACGGACATCCGTCACCACACCCCTGCCCGGCAAACCCTCCTTAACCCTGCCTGGCTCCAGGTTGGCTCACCTGCGGGGCAGGAGATGAGTGATCCCACCCCAACCCCAGCTGGCTGGAGCCCGGGGCCTTGGACGCTGGCTTCGCTGGCAGTTTAAAGTCCCCCTGGTTGTCTAATTTATCACAGCTGTGTGCACGGTGACTCTATAAATAATTTTTAGTGCGACATAACCATTATTTCACTAATTGCTTCACGCGCACCCCTGGCCTGTGAGATAAATTAAAGTTTGCTGAGTCAGCACCTCTGGCCAATGCCGCTTTGGGGCTTGGGTAGCTCAGCCCAATAATGGCTGTTCCCATATCAGCTTCAGCTTGCACCCTAAGGGGAGAGTGCAGTTCTCATGAAGGGGACAAGGGTGGAAGGAGAGAGGAGGAAGGAGGTGAAAAAGGCTAGAAAGGGTTGCCATGTACAGTTGCACAGGTTGTAACCTGTACAAGAATACTTGGCCAAGGAAGCTAGTGGGGGCTAAAATTCAGCCCTTGCGATGTTTTATCCATCTGTGTGCCATCATATGGAACTTTGTGGATTCAAGAGAAAGAGGCACCTTTCTGTAATCTATGTAAAATCACTTGCTTAGACTAGTAGACTCCAATTATACCCACCCAGCAAGTTGTCAGAGTCGCCCCTGTCAGAAGGGAGGCAAAGTAACATATGACCTAAGGACACCTCTCACATTATCAGTGGAGTAAAGACCTGGATTCAAGGTCCGATGCTGAGTGACCTTGGGCAAGTCACTTTCCCTCTTCTGGGTTATAATGTTTCCACAGTTTACCAAGCACTAATCACATCTAAGGCTGGGCTTCAGACTAAGTCACTGGCTCCAGAACCCCCGTGCTCTTTCCCACTGTTTGCATATTCCCAATCAGTGGGTATGACGTGGTTAAGCATGTCTGGTTACCATCAAGTTAAATAGAGTTCTTTTCTGTAGGACCCTTCAGGGACGTGGAGTACGATACAGAGCAGGGTGACTCAGAGAGGCTGAGAGATGTGCAACTTTTCCTGAAGGCCTCTGGCCACAGAACCCTTTATCTGAGGACTCCTGTTGATGCTGAGATCCTGGTGCAAATCTCTGGGCTTGGTAACAAGTGAACTTCAACCCCGAGGGCAGAGAAGGCTTCTATCCCTGCTCACTGCCCAAGGCGGCACACAAAGCCGTGACTCTGGACTCAGAGGGCTTCCCCATCTGTCATCCGTGAGCAGACCCGGGTCTTCCCTGGGAGTGGTGCAGCCTCAGAAGAGATCTCTGTGTCCTCTGCCATGAGGGTCCAAGTTCCTCTAGGGTGGAAGTCCCGTCTGCTCCTTTATCTTTGTGGCTTAGCTCAGGGACTCTCCGTTGAGCGGATGAATATCTAAGCAGCCGAGCCGAAAAGAGATGCAGGCTGAGATATCTGGCTTCGTGTCCGACCCGAAGGCTCACCGGCTGCGAGACCTTTGAGCAGATTATTTCCCTGAGTCCATCGCCACGTGAGCTCTTGTGCCTCCGTTTGTCAAATGAGGATCAGATCAAACTGTCAGTCCTGCTCCTCGTGAAGGGCAGAAGTGAGGCTCCAGTGAAATGATGGAGGTGAAAGAGTGCTTTAGAAAGTGTGGACCTCTGGACACAAGCAGGGGATTATTCCTCTTGTTTCTCCCCCTCCTTGCCCAGCACAGGGCTGGGGCTGTGGTCACGTATTCACGGGCTCTGCTGTGACATCATTTGTATCCAGCACTCCTCACCACACTAGGAAGGTTCCAGCCTTGTTTTCTGATGAGAACACTGATGTTCAGTGGATTTGAACCCAGATCTGCCTAACTCCAGAACTTGCTTTTTCTCTCCATCAAGGACTTGTTTCCTCTGGTGCCCACCTCCCATCATTCAACCTCCCATTTGTGGGCTGGATGATAAAGTGGATCGTTCAGGAAGGCAAGCAGTGAGGGACAAGGGTCCACCATCTGGTCATTTGCTGCTTGTTAACAGTGACAGTGGTTTGGTGAGTGTCAGCCACGCACCTGGCACGGAGCTGGCTGCTCTGGATCCACCCCTTTCCCCGCTGACTCCTCAACCGTCCCTCCCCATCTTCAAGATGAGACAGAGGTGTAGAACGTTTATGCAACCTGTTCAGCCACGTGCAATTAAGGAGCAAGAGGCTGAAGGAGGGCTGATTCCAGAAGTTTGTCCTTTCCAGGATTCTCAAGTTGCTACGAAACCCCTGGTTCCGAATAGCCAGCTGCTGTCTGGGAGGCATGACCCTTCAACAACTTGACTCCAGGGTCTGACACACCAGGGCGCCCCCCAGAAGAAGCTGCCTTAGGGTCTCTTCCCACCTGTCCAACCTCGCGCCTGCCTCCCCAGCTCTGTGGGCCCAGTCGTTGCCTGGTATGGATTTCCTTTTTTTCGTCGGTGCTGGGTCTTGCTTGTGACACGTGGGATCTAATTCCTTTACCAGGGATTGAAACTGAGCCCCCTGAATTAGGAGTGTGGAGTCTTAGCCAATGGACCACCAGGGAAGCGTGCCTGATGCGTCTTTATTGCCCAGGAAACATGGAGGAACTGATCACTTTTTCAAAGTTCCTCTTTAACATCTGGGTGGGTGGGGCCAGAGGAGGAGGCAGGGAGGTAGGGTGTGAAGTAGCTGCTGACATTCACTGCTGGTGCCAAGTGGCTGATGCCCGCGCCTTTCTCCCATGCCTTCCTCGGGAAGGCAGCCTGGGCCATCTCTCATCTCCCCAGTCTGCATCCTTCCTTCCAGTGTGAGTCCGTCACTGCCGGTCACAGCCATGTCCCTGAGTGTGGTGTTCAAGGTCCCTCAGCTCTGCCTCCAGCATCCCTGTCTCTCTAGCCTCATCCCTTGCTTGTTTTATTTATTTAAAAATACATAGGTATTGATCCTTTATGTGCCTGGCAGTGCTCTAAGTCCTGGAGATACAGCAGTAGAACAGATAAAACCCCTGCCCTCCTGGACGGACCTGACAGTCAGCAAGTTATTAATAAATAAATATGTAGTGTCAGACAGAGAGAGGGGCTTTCAAGAAAACCAAAATCAAAACAAACCAGACACCTCTGAGGGAGCTACAGACAGAATTCAGGGGGTCAGTGAAATCAAAAGGGGGAAATTTACATTTTTACTTCACTCGTTTCATGAAATATAGCATTACTCCTCGATTATAAATGTGAGCAACACATCGTGTGGTACTGGCAATGCTGTACTTTGTCACCAGCAGAAATCAGATATTTCCTATCACATTACAGCGGTTGCAGACATTGTAAAGTATCATTGACACTCATCAGCACTTCAAAATTGTGGGAGTTAATAGAGGTGTTGCTAGATCTTGTTATCTAGTGCGTTAATAGAGAAGCACCTATAGGGCTGTACCACACATTTGTTTTGTAAATATTTTGAAAACTCTTTCAGTATGCTAAGCCGCTTCAGCTGTGTCTGACTCTGTGACCCCCCCTGGACTGTAGCCCACCAGGCTCCTCTGTCCATGGGATTCTCCGGGCAAGAACACTGGAGTGGGCTGCACGCCCTCCTGCAGGGGGTCTCTCCAACCGAGGGGTGGAACCTGCTTCTCTTCTGTCTCCTGCATTTGCAGGCTGGTTCTTTGCCACTCAGTTCAGTTCAGTTCAGTCGCTCAGCCGTGTCCGACTCTTTGTGACCCCATGAATTGCAGCACGCCAGGCCTCCCTGTCCAGTACCAACTCCCGGAGTTCACTCAGACTCACGTCCATCAAGTCAGTGATGCCATCCAGACATCTCATCCTCTGTCGTCCCCTTCTCCTCCTGCCCCCAATCCCTCCCAGCATCAGAGTCTTTTCCAATGAGTCAACTCTTCGCATGAGGTGGCCAAAGTACTGGAGTTTCAGCTTCAGCATCATTCCTTCCAAAGAACACCCAGGGCTGATCTCCTTCAGAATGGACTGGTTGGATCTCCTTGCAGTCCAAGGGACTCTCAAGAGTCTTTTCCAACACCACAGTTCAAAAGCATCAATTCTTTGGTGCTCAGCTTTCTTCACAGTCCAACTCTCGCATACGTACATGACTACTGGAAAAACCATAGCCTTGACTAGACAGACCTTTGTTGGCAAAGTAATGTCTCTGCTTTTTAATATGCTATCTAGGTTGGTTATACTTTCCTTCCAAGAAGTATCTTTTAATTTCATGGCTGCTGTCACCATCTGCAGTGATTTTGGAGCCCAAAAAAATAGTCTGACACTGTTTCCACTGTTCCCCATCTATTTCCCATGAAGTGATGGGACCAGATGCCATGATCTTCGTTTTCTGAATGTTTAGCTTTAAGCCAATTTTTTCACTCTCCTCTTTCACTTTCATCAAGAGGCTTTTTAGTTCCTCTTCACTTTCTGCCATAGTGCCTCCCTATTTCAGTATAACTGACTTCTTTTGTAATTCTGTGTATCTTCTATGTATTTAAAAAGGCTATTCTGGGAAGGAGTCCATAGGCTTCACCAGAGGCCCACAGGTCTGTGGCCCCAAATGGGTGAAGTCCTGGAGTGGAGAGTGATGGAGAGGAAAGTGCCTCCTCCCCAACTCTGGTATCATTGAGAGCTGAACCCCTATCAAACTCGTCAAAGAAAAAGAAAACCTTTATGGCCTCAAGCCATTGTCGATAGATCTCTGTTATTAGCAGTCAAAAAAGATGCCACAACCCAACTACCTATTACATGTCTCCATCTGAAGAACACAGGCCAATGGGTCTGATGCTGGGTCTCCATGTTTCTCTCAAGGAACTCCTGGTCAGGGAACTCAGACACCTGGGGGAAAAGGGAGCTAACAGTACAAGAGCGACACCCACCCATCCAGCTATCCATCCAATTATCCATCAGTCTATCCCTCTATCCATCCAGTCATCCGTCAGTCCATCCATCTATCCACCCACTCATCCATCCACCAATCATCCATCCATGCAGGCAATCCCCAACCCTCCATCCATCCATCCATCCATCCGTTTATATATCCAGCTATCTGACAAACTTTTATCAAGCATCTATGTATTCTGGGCCTTGTGCTAGACACAGGAGCTAGAGATGTGACTAATATATTTTGTGTGATGCCCATTTGCCTCTATATGAGTAGGACCTCTCTGGAAGGAAACATCAGAAGAAAACCATGGCTGTCCCCATAAAGGGAGACACGGCAGCTGGAGACACAGGCACTCACTCCTTTTGAACTTGGAATTTTGCATCGTATGTACGTATTCACTATCTAAACAGTTTTAATTAAAAATATATGTTGTCTCATCTAAATTGTCAGAATTTGCCTTGCTCCTGAAAGGATTTGAGGCAGCTTACAAGAATACAGAGAGATGAATCGATGCACCTCTGCTGTCAGGGAGTTGACAGTCTCATGGGGAAGAGAAACACGTAAACAATTTCAAAACAATGTCACTCAAAGGGTAGAGGGGCATGGGGTTACACTCAGCCCCGGCTCCTGAGCAATGACCTGGCGCAAGAGTCACCTTGGTCTTGCCCAGACTGGGCCTGAGAACCGAGATGCCCATCTCTGGGTTATATGGTTGGGACTCCTCCCGCTCCTACTCCACCAAGTTCAGGCAGTTCTCTGAGTTGACTTGTAAGTCACGGAGCCAAACTCATGTCTATATCCCAGGTTGGGTGGCTGAAAAAGCAGCCCGTGGAGTGGTGGAGCAGGGATCCTCCTTGCTGGCCTGTTACTTGTGTGTTTATTCCACACGAGGCCCCAAGGCCTGGGGTGGGGGTGAACACACAGAACAGGAGGGAATTATCTCCCAGGCCCTGATGTTCAGCATGGCCAGGACCCCTCCCACAGCCCCCGATTGGGAAGATGGGGCTGGGGGCTGACGGAGGACAGGAGCCAGGATTGCATGGCTGGCCAGACCAGGGGAGAGAGAGGAATAAAGAGAGGGAGAGAGGACCAACCTGGCTGCTTGGAGGATTCCGGTCTTTTCAGAACAACCCTTTGAAATCGAGCAAGAATAACTTTAAACAATAAGATGCTTCTCTCTCCCCCTCGGCTGTTGCCCAGGCAACGCCAGAGTGCTCAACAACTGTTTAGTTTTTTAAGAAACCAAATCTCCCTCCCTTTGGTCAGCTACCGCCAGGAAGATGAAGAGGCGGTGAAGGCGGCCCTCGTGGCCCATTGTGCGGGGACCTGGGTCAGTCGCCTGCAGCAGTGACATTTAAATCTAACGCCACGTATTACAGATGAGCCCGGAGCCACACTCCTCAAGCTCCTGCCCAGACTCCTTTCCCTTGTGTGTGGCTCTGGCAGTTTGGAGCGGGGTCATAGAAGAGAGGCTGACTTTCTCCTGTAAGGCAATCCATGGCCTGAGTGAGTTTCAGGAGGCCACCTGTCCCCAACTCTCTGAGTCACTTGTCCCAGGAGAATCCTCATCAGGCCAGGGGACAGCACATCTGTGGGGTTTTAACCTCGAGTGTTTAACCTCGGCACGTGTGCTCGGGCCTCAGTCGTGCCCAATTCTTTGTGACCACCTGGACTGTAGCCTGCCAGGTTCCTCTGTCTGTGGAATTTTTCAGGCAAGCCTACTGGAGTGGGTTGCCGTTTCCTTCCCCAGGGGATCTTCCTGATCCAGGGATCAAGCCAGCATCTCCTGTGTCTCCTGCAATGGCAGGCGGATTCTTTACCACTTAGCTACCTGGGAAGCCTGTTTAACCTCGGAGGCTCTCCAAAAATCTCCACCTTTGAGCAGAGAACACCAGCAGCTCACCTCTTTCACAATTTCCTGCTTGAAGGCAGTTGGATGCCATCATCTCCATGGGGGTCTCCAACGACCCAGGGAGGGAAGTTTTTTTGTGTGAGTCCAGGTGCAGGGAGCTCTCGGAGAAGGCTAAGGGGTGTCGGGTGCTTTCAAGCATAAATCCTTACGGCCGTGCAAGAAGGTAAGTGCTACCAGGAGCCATTTTTGCCCAAAGTGGAAGCTGGGGCTGCAGGGATGGACGTGACAGCTAGTGGGTGTGGTGGGATTTGAACCCGAGCAGGCCCAGCGACAGCGTCTGCACTCCTGTGTCTCAGCCCGGACTGCCTTGGCAGGGCTCTGCATCACAGGCAGGGCTACATCTTTCCTGGCTGCTGGGACTTGGCCAGTGTGCCTTTCTGGAGGAGAGGCTGACGCTTGGCTTTGCCTCCACAGAAGGGAAGTGATGTGTGTTGGCCACGTGAAGTCCTGGGTCCAGCATCCTTGAACAAATCAAAACAAAGATTTAAAACCTCACTTTGCTCATCTGTAAAATGGCCACGCAGTTGTAGAAATAATAATAGTAGCTGCCCCTTAGAACTTATCTGTATTCAGCAGGATTCGAAGTATGTTATATCTATTACTTCACTTAATCATCACGGTAACTCCAGACGCAGGTAGTATTATGATCTTCATTTTCACATGAAGGAATGGAGACCCAGGGAGGCAGAGTCACTGACCCAAAGGCACATAAACCTGGGTGGGGGGGACACTCCTGGCACATAGTAAGTTCAAAGCAGAGGCTGGCTTTCATTTCCCAGGAAGATAAACAGAAGGGCTTCTGTCTCTGGGGTAACAAAACATGGGAGAAAGTTAAATTTAGAAAAGCTAAACCAGGTTAGCACAAGCCCCTTCTCCAGCTCAGCCGCAAAATCAGGATGGGAAATTGGCTTCAGCCACAGCAAAAACCTAGCCGGGGGAAGCCTGACACCGCTGAGAGGAGAAAGACCGCGTGGGGGAGGGAGCCCGCGGCTCGGAGGCAGGAGCGCCGGACCCGCTCCTCCCGGCCTGGGACAGGGGGCCTGCCCCGGACCGGAGTCCCTGGGGGCCTGCACCGAGTCCCAGGCAGTGACAAGGACACAGGCCGATGACAACCGCCAGGGCATCACATCCCCCGGCCGACAGGTCTCGCCACACCCAGCTCAGGCCCTTCCACCTAGGAAACCGGAGTACGTTCATCCGTCGCTTCCCGCCTCCACCCGGAGAAGGTCCCCTCCTCCGCCCGCCCCCGTCGTTTAGCGCCGCTAAATGGCCAGCCAGGGGGTGCGGCGACAGAGGGGGTAATGAACTCCCATTGGCTTCTTTCACGAGATCGCTGCCTTCGCTGCCTTAATTTACGAGGCCTGAGTGAGCCTCATTTCCCCAGTGCGCATTGAGTAATTAACTATTAATAAAAGCATTACTGAGTTAACCACGGGGGCATGTTTAATTCATCGGGCAGCCCTGGAACAGGACGGAGGCTTTGGCTCAGTGGGGGATTCCTCCCAGAGCAAAACACGGTCAGCAGGATGCGGTTGCCCCCAGGCCCTTAGTCCTCCTGCAGCCAGCAATTCTTCCCAACGCTAACAGAAGGGCAGACTCCCAGGAGGCGGGTGAGACTCCTGGCATCCTAGTAGAGGGCTGCAGAGCAGAGAAGTGGAAAAGAGGGCCCTGGGAGGTGTCACACCTGCTGGGAGGGCTCCTGGCTACGCTTGGGGGCGAGGGAGGTGAGTGACCTTGGGCGAGTCACTTGGCTCCTGGAGCCTGTTTCTCCTCCGCAAAGTGGGGCAACTGGTACCACTGACCTCCCAGGGATGGACTGCAAAGGCGAAAGATGGGAAAGGATGTGGTAAATAACCAGATGCCCTTCGCTTGGGTGGGGTTATCTTTAGGACTTCCCCCACCCTCCCACCTGGAGGTAAAGTGTTGGTGGCATGAAGGAGAATAGATACCTACCTGTTCAAGTACAGCTTGAGTAATTCCTTTCAAGACATCTCCTTGGAACCTGGGAGCTTTCCAAAGGAGAAGACCCCTCCCTCACCTTACCTGTGTGCACTTGTGACCTGCCACGGTGAGCTAATTCTGTGGTGGCGAAACGCACCGTCCCCATGTTCGCTCACACCTGTGTCTGCGTCTGCTCTTGCCCCTGCCTGGTATGCCTGTCTCCTTTCGTCTGCTTGGCAACTCCTATCCAGTCTTCAAGCCTCACTTCAAAAGGGACAGCTGCTGCTGGGAATCTTTGCTTTCCTCCTGCCCCAGGCAGAATTGGTCGCTCCTTTTTCTCTACCTTCCACACTGTCTTGTTATGGCATCTATCCATCCGCCCATCCATCCATCCACCCATCCTTCATCCATCCGCTCGTATTCACTGAGCACTAATACTGTGAATCTCTGATCACTTTCTGAAGTTTTGGATGTCTTTCCTTGGGCTAGTGGTTCTTAATCTCTGGAGGGGGAGTTGAGACCCTCCCCTAGGAAAATGCTCACACGTGCAGATGTTGCTTTCCTCTTCAGGGATCTCCAGTCATGTGCAGAGCAGACAAGCGGAAGGTGGGCACTGGGTGTGAGCCCCGCCACGAGGCCTCCCAGGTGCACTTGGGGGCGAGGAGTGAGTGACCTTGGGCCAGACTATGCGCTGGATGCTGATAGGCTGCAGGTCGCCCTTTGGGAATGACTTATTCACTCCATGAGGCCCTGGGAGTGTGGCTGGAGGGATGGCCAGCCCTCTTTGGAGGGCTGTCTTGATTGGAAGAAGACTGCTTCACCCAAGGCTGTGCCTCCTTTCAGGGTAGACTCAATTCCAACGACAGACCAGTGTGGAAGTGTGAAGGCCTGAACCTCTCTCACCTTGGCTTGTGACAGCTCTGCAGGGTCATCCCAGCTCCAAAGCTCCCCATGGGGTTGACTGAAGCCTTTGTCGCACCTGCCATGAAGCTTGACTCCTCCCTCCGCTGAACCTGCCTCCGTTGCCTCCCTTCCGTAGGTGTTTTTCCAAGCCCCCTCTCTAAATAACATCATGGACTTTAATCTTTACCTCTGGGTATACTTCCCAGGGAACCCATTAGATTTAAAAGCTCTGCAGAAGTTTCTTGAGGACAGCAACAGCATCTATAACGCCTTGTGTATCTCCAGCAGCTCTCACTGGGCAGGGCATGGGGGGACTTGCTCCAGAAACAGTTATTGAATGCATTTCCTCCTGCTTCTCTGTTCTGTCCCTCTGGTGGCCCAGCAGGAGAGTTCTCATCAGATATCCAGGAGAAAAAGATGCACCCGTCGGCAGGATGCCAGCCGGACTAGGGCTTGTGGGCCTGCTTCTGGGGAAATGTACCAGTTGCCAGCGAAACTGTGCATAACCATGGGAACAGAAGTCAAGCTAATTGGTTACTATGAAACAAGGTCAAAGGGGCCCAGCTGATGTCAAGGCTGTGTAGTTAGGATGGAGGCTCAAGGGGATGGTTGGGAGGCCGGCAGGGACGGGCGGTGGTGAGGGGACAGCCTTTTCTTGTTCAGCAGATCATTTAGAAGTGAGACTAGTCCTCAGAAGCTGGGAGAAACCTCACTTCACTTTCCACTGTTGGAGATTCCTTCATGAAACAAATATCTGTCAAGTGTCTCCACTGTCCCAGGCATGCACAGTGATGGTGACCTCAGAAGGCCAGGACCTCAGTGTTTGCTCTGCCTCACTTGCTTTGTCATCCAGGCAAGTTATGTCACATCCCCATGGCTGACGTTTGCTGAATGGTTATTACTATGTGTCCCGTTATGTGTTAACTGCTTTACATACACTAGTTCATCTTCACAACAGCTTCGCTAAAAGATATATATTATCATTCCATCTTTACAGAAAAGGACATGGGCTCAGAGGGGATCAGCGGCATGCTCGAGACACACAGCTGATCCCAGGGCCAAGGGGGAATGTGAACCCAGGTCTGGTGGAATCTCGAGGCTGTGTTCTTAGGCGCTATCCTGCTCAATGTCTATGAGCTCAGTTTCCACAGCAATGAAAATAGGTACAATCAATTTTGACTGCATTGGGGCTGTTAGCATTACACACAGAGTCGGATACGACTGAAGTGACTTAGCAGCAGCAGCAATTAAATGACTGACGTGAGAGGCTTAGAAGGTGCCTGGTGAATGTCCAGTGTTCTCCCCATTTCCTTCATCCCCTGCGCCTCAATGCTTCCCTGGGTGGGAGGAATGATGGCCCCATCTACCGTCTCTCCAAGGACACACGTCTCTGTCCCAGGTCCAGCAGCGTCTGGCACACGGCCAGCACTCACCGAATGCTGTTGGCCCCAATGGATGATCTGGGGGTCCCCACCCTCAGCTCTCTGGATTGCAAATCGGGGATCCCACTCAGTCCATTAGTCTGTGATGCAGCAGCTGTGGCAAGCTCCACAAAGACAATTCTCTTGGTGCCGTGGAACTCTACTGTCAAGACACTGGAACTTCTAGGTTTTTCTCAGCAGAATGGAGTGTTAACAGGTAAGATGTGATCCCCTCAGCCCTCCTGGCAGAGAGGATACCAGAAGGAAGACGAGGGTATTCCCGGTCCAGCCTGATGTCTCAGCTTTCTCCCACAGGCAAACTCCAGCTTGTTCTCATCTTCACCACACCCCCAACTGCAGACATGCTCATATATTGGGGGCATTACCTTCTTCCCACTGTAGGCCCCTGGAGAGGTGGTGGGCATGTAAGCACTTATAACTCGAACCTGTGGGTCAGCCCTCCTCCCCGGCCCCCTCCTCAGCAGAAGCACTGGAGCTGGAGGCTTCGTGGGGACAGACACCACAGCCTTGGAGACAAGTCACATCCTCAGCTTCCTTCAACCTGTGTGCGCAACGGAGTTGCCATGGCGACACGGCAGCCCTGAGATGCAATGGCTGCAGACGGCATGGGTGCTCCCAGGGCTCAAAGCTGAGGGTGATGCTGGCTGACCTGGGAGGCCAGGCGACTGGGTGGGTCTGGTAGGCAGAGGAGGAGAGGGGAGCCCTCCTCTAGGCTTGGCTGGTAATTGGTGCTAAGTGAGGGGCCCCCACTGAGCCCAACGTTCTGGTAGGGGGGACCCCTGCTCTGCACCCTGTAATTACTGCACCAGACAGCACTTGTTCCCTGTGCGGGGAGAGGGAGATGGAGCGGGGAGCAGACAGGAAGCTCTCATCCACCTGAGCCAGCGGGGCTGTGGCAGCCTCTCCTCACTGCCCAAGCATCCTGCATCCCAAGCAGTTTCTCTGGCAGAGGTGGAGGCTCCGGCCCCTCCTGTCTGCTGGCTCTCCCCACATCAGTGGTGTGGAGCACAAGCTTCTTTTAATCCTATCCTCTGAGCCTACAGAATCCGAGGGCGGGGGTGGAGGTGCAGGAACCAGATAAGACACCACCTCAGGGAAGTCCTGGGTGTCACACCTCCATTTGCGGGAGAAGTCTGCGCTGTGAACCTGAGCAGGCGGCAGGAGACCTCGATTCTAATTCCTCCTGGGCCCAGAAGCTCTGGGGGCCTCAGGCTATTCACTGCCCCCTCCTGGGCCTCAGTTTTCCTAGTCTTAAGACTGAGCATGAGACTCAAAAGTCGTTCTTAAGGCTTCTTCTACAGCAGGGGTTGGCAAACTCCAGCATGCAGGTGGAATCCTGGTTTTGCAGGAAGTGTTCCCTGGAACACGGCCCCGCCCTTTCACTTCGTATTTGTCTGTGGCTGCTTCCCTGCCACAAAGGCAGACTTGAGGAGCTGCGACAGGGACCATATGGCCCCCGAACGGAAAATATTTACTATCTGGTCCTTCACGGAGAAAGTCTGTCGACCTGTTTCTAAAATATTAACGTTCTCCTGGGCTTGATGGGCTGGGCTGTCCTGGCTCTGATCTGATTAGACCAACTCATAACAAGTCCCTCTACCTGGAGGCACCAGGGCGGGTCCTCCTCCCAGGACTCTGCCTGGGTTTGGCCGGTGCCCGGCAACGGGTGGTTTCCGGAGCCAAAGCCTGGTGTGGTGGCGCCACCTGCTGTGAGTGCTGGGTGCACTGGGGCCCAGAAGGACCACCCGCCTGCCCGCTCCCAGCAGGGCAGCTGCATAGAGAGGGGCATCTCACCTCCTCTCTCTCCATTTTATAAAGACGACTGCAGACTAGTGGGCAGGTGGGCGGAAGGCCCAGGTCCCAGAGGCCCATAACCCCTCCATACATGTCCCGTAGACACACATGTAGACACACAGAGCTGGCCGTGAATTTTAACATGCCTGCTCACTTAGGGTCTTGGCTCCATGGTTGCCAAAGGACTTTCAGAATATGTGCGAAAATGACATTTGATCTGCTGGATCTGCTATCAACATTGACTCAGTCCTCAGAACACCTCTGAGATAACCATATCCCCATTCCACAGATGAAAAGACTGCGGTTCAGAGAGGTGAGGTAATTTGCTTAAGGTCACACGGTGAATGACGAGAGTCAATATTCAAATCAGGCTGTGAAAACACTAGAGTCCCCAGAATATGAAACTCAGTACCTGTTCTTCACTGCCTGCAGGTGTGGCAGGGCCCCAAGAGAGGGCCCTGGGGCTCCGACGGGAGGTGAGAGATATGGGCGAGTCTGCTGAAGGAGGCAGAAGGGGGGAGGCTGGGGCCCCCCGCCCCCACAGCTCCAGGCAACACAAGGTGGCCAGTGGACCGGAAACCCTTTATTTCCAAGCTATAAATAGGTCTGCTTGCGAGAAAGGACAGTCTCCAGGTGACAGGGGCCCCAGCGCCCCCACCTCCCATCCCTAACTGCACTGCAGTCCAAGCCCAGCCCCCGGAAACCTGTCTTCTCTCTAAAATCACCATCCCAGCTCTCAGAGCCTGGTGGGCGGCGGCAACAGCCTGCTGCCTGCTCCTGCTGCGACACCAGCGCTGCTGGGCCCCGCTCTGGCCAGGCCCGAGGCTGGCCTGGCTCTCACCCGGCACACCGGCTCTCCGCCCTGGCCCCAGCACTGGCTGCGCGCCCTCCGAGGCCTGGCCCGGGAGAGGCTGGGCGCACTGCCGTCCGGGGACTGGGAGGAGCCACCCGGGTCCCCAAGCCGCCGACTGGTCCCGGCTGCTCACTGCTGCCCCTGGGCCACGAAGTACTCCTCCTCCTCATTGTCCTCGTCCTCTGGCTGGCTGCTCCGGAGCAGCAGCTCCAGGTCGGGGTTGGAGCCCAGCCCCTTCAGGGGCTTAGGGGCGCCGTCACCTGGGGACAGAGACAGCAGCATCACACACCCAGCAAGGGTCTGCCTGCCCCAGCCTGACAGGAGAGTGTGCTGAGGCGCCCAGGCCCCTGCCCGCTCCCTGGAGAGGACCCCTGCAACTTCTCAAAGGAGTGGCGGTGGCCGAATCATCAGGCGAACTCCCTGAATTAGAGGAACAGGCAGGGCAGGGGCAGATGAACTGAGCAGACCAGACTGCAAACAGCTTGAGGGGTTGAGAGCCACCTGCCTCCTCCTGGCAGGGATCGGCGGAGGGGAGATCCAGCAGGAGAGGGTCACCAGGAGACAGGCTTCCGAAAGGGGGCTCTGGGTACCTCTGGCGTGCAGGGCTTTGAGGGCGATGTGCAGAGATATTCCCGAGAGGCAGAGGGCAAAGCCCAGCCAGTTCAGGAGGCTGATCTGGTCACCCAGCAGATGCGCTGCCAAGAGCAAAGTGCAGACTTCCTGCGGGAAGAGAGGCAGGGAGGGGGCGTGCTCAGGGCCAGGGCCGGGGGGCGCTCCTTGGCAGGAAGGTGGGGCCTGGGGGTGCCGTCACACTGCAGGGGAGAGGCAGACCTGCCCAAACTCCCTGCAGCGAAAAGGGGGAAGCCTCCCTGAGTTCGGGGACCAGCCTGAGGCC
Source organism: Aepyceros melampus (assembly GCA_006408695.1). Lineage (NCBI taxonomy): Eukaryota > Metazoa > Chordata > Mammalia > Artiodactyla > Bovidae > Aepyceros > Aepyceros melampus. The sequence goes on from SJXQ01003238.1 coordinate 214,391, forward strand.
TCCCCGGCTCTGTGTTACTGTGGACAGAGGGGAGGCGCTTTTCATAGAATTCTGTCTGGACTGGAAGAGGTAGACCGAATCCAGGCTGGGGACACAGGGTAGCAAGTCCTCAGCCACGTCCACAGGCAGGAAGGACAGCTGCCCTTCCAGAAGCACCTGTGCACGGAGCGCCTCTGCCGCCGGGGGACGGGGTACAGTCACACTGGGCCCTACAGGACCCACTGGTCACAGGGTTCTTCGTAAGCACTGGCTGCAAAGGGGGCTGATCAGATGACATTTCTGAGAAACATGGCTCACACATCATCACTGGGTGAAACCCTCAGGGAGCCCTGTGCTGCTGGTTTCAGGGAACACTGCTCCAGGATCAGGACCTGCCTGTCCACTGCCCTGAGCAGGAAGCAGTGAGTGATGATGGGGGTAGGAAGGGGAGAGGATACACAAGGAGACGGCTAGGGGCTCCTAGACAACAGTAAAGGCAGGATCAGCAGCCACAGGGCACTCGTGATAGAACTATCCCTCACTGTGTTCCTGGCAGACACTGTCAATCAATGCCAAGCACAGGACCCTATGCTGATGAGCCTGACTGGGGGCTTCTCAATCCTGACTCCAGGCTGCTGCCTAATGACTAGAGTTGGCTTTCTTGGTAGATGTAAACATGTCCCAGGCCTAGTGGAGTCAGCTTGGCTACCTGCTAGCTGTATATCCCTGGGTAAGGGAAGCTCTTCATGTCTGTTTCTCCATCTGTGAAGCAGGGCTGACCCCCCTGCCCCGCTCCGCCCACTCCGGGCCATAGTGATGATGGACAGACTGCCAGGTGAGACAGGCACTTCCGTCTCTTCCCCGCAGGACTCTGGGAAGCAGGAGCTGGGACACCTGCTGGAGAGGGGCTCCCTTCTAAGACAGGATTGGGTCGCCTCCAAGACTGTACCTTAAAAATGCCGGCAATGGAGAGAGTGAGGCTGGAGGTCCTGGAGACCAGGAGGAACTCAGAGAAGCCCAAACCAAAGGCGAGAATCCCGCCAAGGAAGAGGCTCCCGAGCACCCGCAGGAGCAGCCCTGTGTCCTGGAAACGGAAGATTTTCTCAGATGTGGACAAATGGAGACCTGGAAGCAACGGGGGAAGAGAGGGGGGGCCACGTCCTGGGTGTGCCTGTCTGGGCGGCCTCACCCCACCCAGCCGTTGGGTATGATTTGCCACGGCTGCACCCCATCCTCCCTGCACCCGCCACCTGTCTGAGGCCCCGAGTCCTGGGACAGGAGGCATCAGAGAATCTCAGGCAGATGGCTGGGGACTTGGGGAAACCAGGAAGCAGGGCCGGCTGCCAGGGAGCCCGGAGGCGATACAAGCCAAGGATCCCAACAGGGACTGATGGAGGCTTCTGAGCCTCGACTAACGCGGAGGGCTGGCACACAGAGGGCATCGGATGGAAGCACCTTGCTCCTTCACACCCTGTGTACCACCCATCTTTGGGGAGGCGGCAGCGGGGAGGGCTGTGACTTCCTATGGCCTTGGCAGCTGTGAGACCCCATGGCCCAAAGATGGGGCACCTGCTACATGAGGACTGTCCGTGCCCTCGGCCACTGGAGGAGGCCCTTCACTCCAGGTGGGTCCAGGGACAAAACTCCATCCACACAAACCTCCTCCATCTAACTACAGAGCTGTGGGGTGTAGCCGAGACGTGCCCTTTTCTGGACCACCGTTTCCCCACTGCCAAAGCAAAAGGGCCTAGACTGGAGAGTGCAGTTTGATGAACAGTTCTCACAAAGCAAACATACACACGTTCAAAGTGACGCCAAAACCGCGGCCCCTGTTCCAGAGACGCCCACACAGGCCTCCACACCCCAAGCTGTGCCCAGACTTTCAGAGGACCCTTGGGTCTCCAGCACTGCCCATCTGAGAGAACAGGAAAGGCTCTCGGGGGTAGAAGCCGGGGGAAGGTGAGCCCTAGACTCGGCAAATGGACGCTCGTGGGAGCGGGAGGCTGGCCGAGGAGGCTTTTGGAGGGAAGCACCGAGAAGAAGCAGAATGTCGGAGTCCCCCGGGCACACAGCCTTCTGATGCAGGCCATCTTGTCTGGTGCTGGGCTCGGCAGCATTGCAAAGGCGTCGGCAAATTGAAGGGAATTCGGGGAAGAGCAACATAAGTAATGAAGGCGCTTGGGGGATTAATTTACCAGAAAAGATTAAAGAAGCTAAATCCATGCAGCTTTGCTAAGTGATGACTACCAGGGGCTCTCGGGTGAGAGTTTGCAGAGATGGGGAAATGGTGTAAACATCCGGGAAGGGAGGGAGAGTGTGGTGCTTGGTGAGGGGCATAAGGAGGGGATGGAGAGAGATTTTAAAACAGGGAAAAAAAAAAATCAGGCTGCAGAACACAAGTTTCCTGGACAACGGAGCTGCAGAATAATCTTCTCCGAGAGGTTTGAGACGCTTCACTGCTTGAAACTTAAATGAATGTGGGACAGAATTCTCTGTAATGACCCTGAGGACAGAAGGGACTCTGGGAGGAAGGATTAACAGACAGAGGACGAAGACCAATTCCAAAACGTCACGGAGAGGAACATGGTGGCCCCCCCGGCCCAGGCTAGACACATCCTTCTGACTCTTCCCTGGGAGGTGAGGGGGGAAGGGCGAAGGAACAGCCCACCTGCCCCTTCCTCACTCCCCTGCTCCCTGACCAAGAAACAGCCAAGGCCAATCCCACACACCTCTCCACCTCTGAACCTCCTGTTCCCACTTCCTGGGGCGCTCGCCCTCATCAGGGGGTAAAAATCCCGTTCATTCTCCAAAAATGCACTGTCTGGGAAGCCTCAACCTGCCTTTCTGGCCCACCAATCTGGACATTCATGACTACTCCAACTAAGAGAAAGAGGGCATCGTGGTTAACAGAGGGGCTGGCTTGTATATGAGCTATGGGATCTTGAGCAAGCCTATCTTGACTTCTCTCTGCCGTATTTCTTTTATCTGCAAGATGAGGCAGTCCTAGCACTGGCACATGGGGTTTTTGGGGAGTATTAAATGAGTTAACATGTTTAGAACAATCAGAACAGCCCTGGCATACCTTTAGCGCTGTGTGCATTTACCATCATTACCGCCTGGCGTGTTTTACATGTGATTTCTCAGTAGCATTTATCCTGCGAGATTCTAGCCCCTTGGTGTAAGTGTCTGTCCAGCCCCCAAACCAGGCACTGCCAGGGTCGGGACCACCATCACTAATCTCTGGAACGTCCGCAGCTACCACACTGCTGGGCTCCGAGCAGAGATCAGAGCTCTGTGCCGAGGTCCCCCCAGGTGGATGACCCCACGTACCTTCAAACACAGCAAAGAGAGGGAAGAGCCCTAGGAACATGAGCGGCTGCAGGTGGAACATGGTGTCGATGGGATTCTGGAGTCCTGCACAAAGGACTCGTGTGAGCCGTCATGCCCAGCCCGGCCTGGCCCGCCTGCACCCTGCCCGGTGCCCCGAGCCCACCAAGTTCCGCCTTCTGCAGGAGCATCTGGGTGAGGGTCCAGCGAATGCCGCCGATGAACGAGGCACCCAGCACCAAGGCGAAGCCCTCGATGTTGAACTGCGTCGACTTGTAGGTGAACATGAAGAGGCCGCCGGCGATGAGGAGGACCACCAAGACTAGCGCTGCGCGCTGCAAGGACAGGGCCGGGGAGCAGCTGCAATCACCTCGGGGGTCTCGAGTTCATCACGCCTGGGAGACTTGGGGGGTCAGTGACCACCTTGGCTGGCCCTGGGGCAAGGCCTCCTACCTGCCCCACCCTGGGGCCCTGGCTGGTCCCTTCCCCTCGATGTTACCAGGGCTGACACCCGGTTGGCATGGACCCCAGACCCTGAAACGTGGCAGGAGTGCCGTCACAGCGGCCCTCGGTCCCCACAGGGCCCCACCGACCCCCGGGACACAGCTGCTCAGCAGGGACCCCCCGGACCACTGCCCCAGCCCCGCGTCCTTGAACCCCGTCTCCCGCG
>SJXQ01003238.1:218579-236238 GCA_006408695.1 Aepyceros melampus
CTCCCGCGGCCACCGCGCCTGCCACACTGGTCCCCAAATCTTCTCCAGCAGCGCCCTGGGTCTGTCCCCAGGGGACAGAGCGCCCCTGAGCTGGGCTTGCCTCCTTGGTCACAGGCAGGGAAACCACTGAGCAGCTCCCGCTTTCTATTCTTAGCATCGGTGGGGGCGGGCGGGACACGAAGAAAGCTGGGGCCTCACCAGCTCCTCCAGCTTGAAGATCAGAGAGAAGATGAGGATGAAGAGGACGGCTGAGGACTTGGTCATCGTGTACCTGCAAGGGAAACGTCCCCGTGACGCGCTGCTGGAGCTGGCGACACGGACTTACTGTCAGGAAAGGAGCCCACGCAGCGCCACCAGGGGGCGGGAGGAGGCCAGGGGAGACCCCTGACCTCCCTGAGGGCCGCAAGCCCCGCGCGATACAAAAGACCAAAGGAGGGAAGCCAAGTCGTCTGGGATGACACGCGACCTTTAATCGGAAGGAATCTCTGACTCGGAGGCCTCTGATTATCACCAGAAAATAAAAAAACTGAGCTTCCCGAGTCCTGTGACTTACCTGCTCTTTAGTGGAGATCAGGATTAAGGAGGGAAGAGAGAAATGGAGAAAGAAGGGGCAGCCACACACGGCTCGCTGAAGCGCAGAACCTGAGATAAGCAATAGCCGCTCCCTCTGCCCTCCGTGCCCCCTTCCCCGCTGCCTGGCAGGGACCTGGCAGGGAGGTACAGCCCGCTGCCCCAGCCTGCTGGACAGATGGCCAGAGGGCCCAGTACTCACAGCGAGACGGTGATGTAGAGGAAGCTCCAGTTGGACAAGCCCACATCCAGCGCCGTAGCCAGTGCTGCGGAGACACGGGGCACCTGTGGGACACCCTGCCCGGTAGGAGCCCTCCTGGAGCTTTCTTTTCCACCCAGCAGCTGAAGGGTTAACTCCTGGCCCCACATCCCTAAAGCGGAGGGGGCTGCTCCAACATTAGGGAACAGCCCACTGTCTAACCGCTTCCCATTTGTTGGATATTAGGAACGCCGCGCCACCCCCCCACCCATGAGGGAGGGGTGTTCACCTGATCCTGAGGACCCCCCACCAGAAACTCTGCAGACTGGCTCCCGCCTCCCTCGGGATGAAACACACTGTCCTCCATCCCCCACACCAGGACTTGGTCCTCCAGGATCTGAGCCAGCTGCCTTCTCAGTTCTGCTTCCTCTCCCGACAGCTGAGTGCTCAGCTTCCGGAGACACTTTCAGTTCCCTGGCAGATCTGCCCACGCACCAAGCCTCTCCCAGAGACATGAGGGCCTCCCCTCCGAGGGGACCCGCACCCCCCCAGGTCTCAGCCCACAGCCCCCGCTCCGGGAAGCCCTCCCGCGAGGCCGCCAGCTGGCCCCTCCCCTGGGCTCCGTGGGCTCCTGAGCCCGGTCTCAGGGCCGGCCGTGATGTGCCCTCTGACCACCGTCTCCAGGCCGTGACGCACGTGTTCAAGGGTGTGGGAAGGCCGAGCCACCGCAACCTCCCCCCTCCCCGCCCGCCCCCCATGAGGCAGCAGTGGGGGTGGGGAGGACTCGGTGAGGGGTGACCCCCCGACGGGCTCAGTTTCACACCTTCCTTCCCCTCTGAGCTGCCCCTCCCTCCGGCCCACAGGCAGGCGCGTACCGGTGGGAGCCACTCTTCTGAGGTAGTCGGGCCAGCTCAGCACCACGCGGGCCCTGTGGCTGGAGCACTGAACCAGGGCCCTGGACAGGGCGGAGAACAGGAAGATCACAGCCAAGTGCAGCATCGTCATGAAGAGGGGGAAGTGGAAGCTCTGGGGAGCCCAAGCACAGTGTGGAGCGCCTCCGTGACCGCCGACCCTGGCCCCCGCGCCCCCGACCCTGCTGGCCTGGCTGCGGGCTCAGGGGCCGCTGCAGTGTGAGGGGCCCTCTAACCCTCCACGTTTGCCCTGGCTCACTCCCCAGTCTCCCCCTTTCCTGATGCCCCTCCTTCCCGGTATTTCAGGGGACTCCCGGCAAGGCCCTGTCCCACCACTGGTGTGGACTGGCTCCCAGCCTGGCTGGCTGAAGCCCGTGCCTCCCCGCTGCTCAATATTGGGGGGCGCTGCGGCCCCCCGCGTACCTTGGTCAGCCACTTGTTGTAGAAGGTGATGCCGATGGAGAAGCAGTAGTAGAGGAGCACGAGCCCCAGGGTCAGCACCGCCCTCCACACGAAGGCCACGTCGGGGGTGCACCTCCCCATCCGCAGACGCTGGCCTGGCCGGTGGGAGCAGCAACCACCTCTCGGGAAGACACCCCGCGGGAAGGGCCGGTCAGGCTGGGCCTGCGACTTTCAGCAAGCACGCCTCCCGGCTGCCGCTTCCATGATCTGGAATCGTCCACAGAGCCCCAGGTGCCGTCCTCACCTTCGGGGCTGGCGGCCCGAGCCGACCTGCTCCATGATCAAAGGTGGACACGGCTTGCTGGACCCCAGGGCTGAGACTAGAAAGAGGAGAAGGGCCGCGCCGGTTGGCTGGGGCATGGGGCGGGTGACTCAATGCGGCCACCCCTGGCCTGCAGGGAGCAGGGGTTGACCAGGCCACGGGACTCCCCGCAACCTGTCACCTCCACTCTCCTGTCACCTCGAGCTCTTCTCCATGAATTCACACCAAAGTGACCTTTTAAAAATGCAAATGTGATCATGTCAGAGCAGCTGCGGCCCTTCAGCAGCTGCCAGGGCTCTTAGAGCAAGACCAAGACCCTCCCCTGGCTAAGGAGGCCTGCCCCGGGGCTAGGCTCTGGGTGCCCTGTCTCACCCAGGGCCTGCTTTTCCCTAGGCACATCCAGCTCTTCCCTGCTGCCACAGGGAGCCGAATGCTCTGCACGCCCTGCATTCCCTCCTCTGCAGGTTCTACTCATCATTAGCTCAATGGCTCTTCCTGGGGGGAGTGCTGCCTCCACAGGCCCCCCGAGACACGGCTGCTCCCCTACTCCTCTGACATCACATGTGTGCCAGGCCTGAGAGCTGGCTGTGTGCCCCGTCATTGGGCGGTGAGCCTAGGCACACAGGAGGCGTGGTGTTCACGACAGCTTATAGTCACCTGGCACCCTGTGTTCCCTATATGGTTTGATGAGAGAGGGCACGTGATTTTCAGGGGACGAGCTGGTCTCCGAGGCACTGAAAATGAACCAGAAAACTAATGCCTCCTGTGCCTTAGCCTCTAACAACTACTTCCAAAGAGGCAGTGCCTGCCTTCAAGTCTCAGCCAAAGAAAACCAATGAAACCAAGCCCTGCCTTCTTATCAATCCAGCCAAGCCTAATGAGCGTCCAGAGCGTGCAGATTGGGGTCGGAGGAAGACCAGGCGGACCTGGGTCGAGTGTGACCCACCTGCAGCCCCATCTGTGTGTCTCTCCTTCCCCATGCTTCTCCCTGCTGAAATGCCACCTCCTTCTGGAAGCCTTCTGAACATATCTTACCTAGCCCACCCCCAGTCCTTTCTAAAAGGAAAGCACTCAGTTCTGTACTCTGGAGCCTGGCTTACCGTGTCCCCTCCTCATCGTGGGAGCTGGCGCAAGGCCTGGCCCGAAGGACATCAGAGGCTGTGGTTCTTTTTGGGAAATTCTGGAAACCTGTGCTCCCTATGTCAGACTGCTTCACGTGGCCAGAGTGGAGCATGCGGGCACCAAACCCACCTGTGACAGAACTCCAGGCCCATGCTCCTTCCTCTATACCAAGGCTTCCCAACTGCGGCATTAGTGCTATTTGGGGCTAGATAATTCTTTGCTGGGAGCAGCCCTGTCTGTGCAGGGGAGGATGTTTAGCTGCATCCTTGGTCGTTGTGCACTAGAGGCCTGGAGCATCCCTTCCCCGCAAGCTGGGACGACCAAAAACGTCTCCGGATGTTGCCAACTGTTAACCCAGGGGTTGGGGGGTGGGAACCGCTCCCCCTTGAGACTGACTGCTAAGTCCCACAGGCAACTGCGGGGCCTGCTGGCACTAGGTGAGCTATCTCTTGGCACTCCCTCTCCATGGATCGCCCTAGGCTCCCACACCAGGATGGTCAGCACCCTGCTGGGATTCACTTCTTACATCTGGCTTCTGCAGTGGTTCCGGCTCCAACACTGCCATGTACGCGCTCCCTCCACTGTTGAAATCCTGCCCTTCTTTCAAGGAGCCAGCCCAGGCCCCCCACCTTCGGGAAGTCCCCATGAGGACCCCAGCCCACAGGGAGCACCTTTCCAAAAGTTAACGAGGCCCCTCACTGGTGTCCCTGCTTCCAATTCTTCCTACAGCCTGGAGGCAGCCATCCAGCCGCAGAGGTGGCCAGAGCACAGAAAGCAGACCACGCCCTCACAGGGTTAATCCCAACTCCTCAGCAGACCCGAGGGGAAGGCCTCCCAGCCTCCGGCCTCTGCCAGCTTCTGCAGCCTCATCTTCTCCTTCCCACCCCCCACCCGCCACGCTGGCCCCTGGCCATTTGTCCAGCACATCAGGCCTGTGTCTTTCTTTGTATTCGCGGTCGCAGATCTTTGCTTGGCTGAACATCTTGGGCCTGGGGCGGGGTAGGGGTGTGGGGAGGGGCACCTCCCACTACCTGACGTTTCCTTGTTTGTCCACGTGTTTACTACCCACCCCCGACTCCCACCCGACAGCGGGATGCGGCCTCTCCAAGTGCACGGTCGGGTCCGCGCGATGCCCGCCTGGGTCCCGCCGCGGGGATAGAGCGCGGAGGCCCGGGCCCCTCCATGTCCGCGATACCGAGGCCCGGGAGGAGCATGACCCGGGCGGGCTCCGCGGCCGCGGCGCGCAGCGCCGAGCCTGGACCCCGCTCGCAGCCCCGCCCGGGTCCCCCTCCAACCCCGGGAGCGCGCGGAAGGCCGCGCGCCCACTCACCTCGCCCCGCCGGCGCTGCAGGCCCGGATCCTCCTGCCGGAAGTTCGAGGCCCACCGCTGCCACTCGGGGGCGCTTCTGCCGGAAGCCGCTGGGGGTGGGGCCGGGGCCAAGGGCGGAGCGTGTCGGGGGCGGGGCGGGGCGGGGCGCTGGTCCTCCCTTGCGGTCTGAGAAACCGCGTGCTGCGCGCCTTGGCTCCCCAGGAACTCGGCCTGAACATCCCACTTGGTTGTGTCTGTGATCAACCGAGGTCCTGGTCAACCAAGGTGCCTGCTGCAAGAGCCCTGCGCACCGCTGGCAGCCAGGAAAAGGTCACCTACTCATAAATTTAAGTATTTTCCTTATTCCAACCCAGTGCTGGGCAACCATGGAAACGCTTGGATCTCTCCTGGGCTTTTTCCTATGGGAGCTCAAGCCAGCTAGGGAGTGATGTCGGAGGCATCAGGTTTCAGGACTTAGAAGACTCGTTCAGTTCAGTCGCTCAGTCGTGTCCGACTCTTTGCCACCCCATGAATCGCAGCACGCCAGGCCTCCCTGTCCATCACCAACTCCCGGAGTTCACTCAAACACGTCCATCGAGTCAGTGATGCCATCCAGCCATCTCATCCTCGGTCATCCCCTTTTCCTCCTGCCCCCAATCCCTCCCAGCATCAGCCTTTTCCAATGAGTCAACTCTTCGCATGAGGTGACCAGAGTACTGGAGTTTCAGCTTGAGCATCATTCCTTCCAAAGAACACCCAGGACTGATCTCCTTCAGAATGGACTAGGTGGATCTCCTTGCAGTCCAAGGGACTCTCAAGAGTCTTCTCCAACACCACAGTTCAAAAGCATCAATTCTTCAGCGCTTAGCTTCTTCACAGTTCGATTCTCACATCCATACATGACTACTGAGAAAACCGTAGCCTTGACTAGACGGACTTTTGCTGGCAAAGTAATGTCTCTGCTTTTGATTATGCTATCTAGGTTGGTCATAACTTTCCTTCCAAGGAGTAAGCGTCTTTTAATTTCATGGCTGCAGTCACCATCTGCAGTGATTTTGGAGCCCTCAAAAACAAAGTCTGACACTGTTTCTCCATCTATTTCCCATGAAGTGATGGGACCAGATGCCATGATCTGTTTCCTGAATGTTGAGCTTGAAGCCCACTTTTTCACTTTCCTCTTTCATCGAGGCTTTTTAGTTCCTCTTCACTTTCTGCCATAAGGGTGGTGTCATCTGCATATCTAAGGTTATTGATATTTCTCCTGGCAATCTTGATTCCAGTTTGTGCTTCTTCCAGCTCAGCGTTTCTCTTGATGTATTCTGCATATAAGTTAAATAAGCAGGGTGACAATATACAGCCTTGACGTACTCCTTTTCCTATTTGGAACCAGTCTGTTGTTCCATGTCCAGTTCTAACTGTTGCTTCCTGACCTGTATATAGGTTTCTCAAGAGGCAGGTCCGGTGGTCTGGTATTCCCATCTTGGGAAGGAATAAATAGTAAACATTGGTGAAACATTTTGACTGCCTGAAAATTTTATGAGCATGGTCTCAACTTCAAAGTTGAATAAGCGAAAACATCCCAGCAGGAGAAATAAGAAGGCGAGGAGACGGCTGGAGTCTGGCTTGGAGCCCACTTGTTTACAAGAAGTTGACAAAAACTATGCGTTAGAAAAGTAGGCAAAAGGCAGATTGCAGTAGGCCCCAAAATGCCAACTGAGGAGTTGAGATCTTATCCACTCTTCAGGATTCAGGAAAAGCGTTAAGACCACACTGAGAGAGAGGACCATTTGGAGGCCAGAACCAGCTAGGGTACACAGTGGGGTTCAGTTAGGAACTTTTTGCTCTCCCTCTCCAGCCGCTCCTGGATGGCTCACAGGCTGGCTGCAAACAGGAGTCCTTACAAGTGACCCAGCTGGGCTCCTTGGCCTCTCTGAACAGAAGGCTCAAGACCAGAGTGTAAGCAGTTCTTTATGCAAACCACTGCTGCCCTGCCCCCGCCAGCTGGCATCACCAGGCGTTCGTTCATTCAGCACTTACACCAACACCTACAATGGCACCAAGGCTCTTGGCTTTATTCAGTCAATGCTGCATACACTTTCTGTGCCTTTTGAAAGCACTTGTCTTCACCCACTTCTTTCACAGAAGCAAGATGAAGTATCTGTTTCATCACGGCCCTCATTCAAGCCTCCAGGCTACCAAGGCTGAGGTTTGGAGGACAGTATGGAACACCAGCTGGCAGGCTGGGCGCTGAGCACCAGCAACACTCAGGGTGAAGAACATGTCTTCCTTGTAAGGCACAAGTACTCGAGCTGTTTCTTGGCTGTGTCCCTGGCAGGGAGAAGAGGAAGGTCATGTCCTCAGGGGTGTACAGGATGCCTTTCCTACTGTACCTGGCAGGCCTGAGCAGAAAGCACTTTGTCCTGGTGGGAGAGTCTGTGAGCGTCCTTAGCCAGCAGGCAGGTGTGTGTGGTGTATGCGCGTAGTCCCGCAGGCAGGTGTGTGTGTGTGTATGTCTGCGCAATCCCGCAGGCAGGTGTGTGTGTGCGCACGTGCAGTCCCTCAAGCAGGTGTATGTGTGTGTGTGTGCGCACGCACGCAGTCCCGAAGCAGGTGTGTGTGTGTGTTTATGTGTGCATGCAGTCCTGCGTGTGGTGAGGCAGAGTGGCTGAAGAGGAGGCAGCGGCTCTGGGAAGGTGCTGAGGGCTCCAGCAGGAGCTCTCCAGCGTCTCCCGGACACAATGAAATGAAGGCTTGTCAAGGTGAAAGCTCCCCGGGGCAGGGAGCAAGTACAGAGAAACAGCTGTTAATGGGAACCGGTGTGTACATGAAAGAGTATTTATTGAAAACATGGTTACTGACAGGAAGCGCCTGGCCGCTCTCAGGTTACAATCTTGGCTTGCAACTGCAAGTGTTGACTTTTGGTTTGTTTGTTTTTTTGGCCTCCCATTTTATTTTCCCTCCAACATTCCACCCTAGGATAGGTAGATCTTATATAAATATATATACATGTCTGTAGAAGTATGGCCTATAGTAAAGAAAATATACAGTACACTCTTCATTGGGCAGTCCCCACCATGCTAGGCTACCAATACTGAATGCCACGGTGCCCGCGCGTGTGGTTTACGAGTGCTGCAGCACCAGGGAAGCCTCACGGGCACAGCGGGGGCCTCCACGGGCCCCGGCCAGCTCCCTGAAATCGTGGCCAATGACAGAGACCACAGCGCTGGGGGAGGGGGGGCAGGGAAGGCAAACCTCCCGAGGTCTGGAAGGCCGGAGGAGCGCAAACTGGAAGGGTGGCTGTTCAGGTTAGGTGGGAGTTTTCTCCCCAAGCAAGGACATGATATAAACGTGGAGGGGAGAGGAGTGGACTCTAGTGACCGCACCACAGTCTAGGCCCAGGCCTCCTCTCAGCAGAGGGTGGGACTCGGCCTGCGTGTCTCTGACTTGCCAGGATGAGAGACTGCGAGCTTGCGGGAGACACGACCCTCTGCCCAGGCAAACGCGTGGGCAAGGGGACCTAGTGGCTCTGGAGACCAGAGGGGTCAGAGTAGCAGCAGCAGCAGCACATCGGCCCCGGGCAAGGCCGGGTGAGCCCTCACGAAGACGGCAAAAGCAAGGGCAAGGCACTACTGAGCAAAGGCCGAGGCTTCCACTTGGATCTGAGACATAGGCCCGGGTCACTTGAGGCTCTCAACATGCCCAGCACATCTGTCCTCTGCAGGCAGCCTTTCCTGGGCCAGCTCTTACCCCCTTGGGGGATCCAGGCGACCGGTGAGCAGACTCAGGGAGAAAAGGTGAGTGGCTGTGGCTGACTCCGGCTCCAGGAGCAGTTTCTTGGCCTGGAAGGCAAGGATGCCTGCTGTTCGTCCCTCATGGCCCGTCCCCAGGCTCCATGGTGATGGCGAGGGCAGAGCACCCTGCCTTCACGACTCGGAGTGGAGGGGGACCGAGAGGAAGCTCGAGGTGGTCCGAGGTGAGTCTGAGGTGTGACTGGCACTGGCTGGCCCCCATGGTCACTATGGATTCTGTACAAGCAAAGACAAGGCACCAGACTGGGAGTGTTCCTCCTGGGCCCCAAGTCCCTCGCGGGCTACCGTCCGCTCCGGCTCCGGGCTCAGCCATAGTGGTAGACGAAGTCATAGCTGCTGGGCTCCTTGGGTACCGGTGGCGGGGCCTCAGGGATTTGGATGTTCTCCAGGTCCAGCAGCCGCAGCTTCATCTCCATGCTCAGCAGGGTGTCTAGGTCACTCTTGGTCAGCTCGCTGGACATGTCCTTCCCCAGGAGGGCACTGAGGCCATCGATCCAGATGCAGTACTGTGGGAAGCAAGTTGCAAATGTCACCCGGGGGCCCCTGGTCAGCAGGAGGGCCTGCTGAGGTCCCTCTGCTGAGAGGGCTCACAGAGTTTCTTTGAGCCGCCTGCAGGACAGGCAGCACTGATCCAAGATAACCGCAAAGGTAAGCTGGGAGGTGATCAGTCATCTGCCCAAAGACCTTTTGATTTTTATAAGGGATCTGAAGTGTGATTAAAAAAAAAAAATACTATTAAGGAAAATAGCAAAAAGGGATCTAAGAACAGGGACATCAACTACCTGAGACTGCCCCCAAATCTATAATGGTGGGGAGGAAAAACATATTTAGTGAAAAAGCAGGAAAGGAATCCTGGTAAAAATCAACTTTGTTTCAAGAAAAGTCAATTTAAAAAAAAGGTCAATAAATGTGAAAAATAAGTACTAGAAGAGCTGAACATGAAGGTTTTAGGATAAGAGGGAACAACAGAGAATTCTCCATCCACTCCTCCCTAACTCCTCTCGTTCCACCTTTTTCATACCTTTGCTCACCTGTCTCCGACCTGCAGGTTCATTTCTTCCCAATAAACTCCACTAGCAGCTCACGCCCCCGGCCTTAGGGTCTCCTCTTCAGAAGCCCCACCTCCAGTTCCCTCCAGTGGCTCCCAGAGCTCACCAGACAGGTGTGCTCTTAACCAGTTGCTCTTTAATATCTAGCATCTTCTGGTGCTACAGATGAAACTGCAGGCCCCGTGTCAGGAGAGCCAGATCCACCTGGCTTCAAAGCCCAGGTCAGATCCGCTATAACACACACCCCAGAAACCCAAGGAGGGAGGATCCTTCAGGTTCTCTTGGGTGGGTGGCCAGCCAGGCAGAAACTGCAAAGAGGAGACTTTTCCTAGTTCCAGGCACATAAGTTACCCCTAGTGGACCTTGTCCTTCTAAGACAGCCTACTGCTGCTGGAAGGACCCTTGGCATGGCAGATCTTCGGCAGCCTTTAGAAAGACCTGCCTGTCCTGCCCACTCCTCCCCTCCAGCTGCAGAGCCACAGAGAACGCTCGGCTGTCCAAGGCCGGGCCACACCGCTCACCTCATACTTATTAGGTGCAATGAAGTTCAAGGTCTCGTCGGGGTCATACAGGATGGAGAACGCCAACTCCAGCACCTCCTAAAGGAGAAAGGGTTCCAGTTATCTGGAGCAATGCAATGGCCGAGCTCTACACACTGAAATCTTGGCCAAAGTCCTAGCAACTTGGCACCATCACCAAATGTGCCAATCCAGATGTGATGGTATCAAGGTCCTAGGGCTCATGCACAACTGGGGCTTGGAGATGAGGCCAGAGGTCATCAACATTCACTTGCCCACTCCCCACCCAAGTCAGCCTGGGATATGATGATACTTTTAAGGTTATAGAGAACTCATCTCTCAATACTCTGAACCTTTGAATGTCAGAGTCCACAACTGTGTATTATCTCAAATATATATTTTTGGGGGCTCCAAAATCACTGCAGATGGTGACTGCAGCCATGAAGTTAAAAGACGCTTACTCCTTGGAAGAAAAGTTATGACCAACCTAGATAGCATATTCAAAAACAGAGACATTACTTTGCCAACTAAGGTCTGTCTAGTCAAGGCTATGGTTTTTCCTGTGGTCCTCTATGGATGTGAGAGTTGGACTGTGAAGAAGGCTGAGCGCCGAAGAATTGATGCTTTTGAACTGTGCTGTTGGAGAAGACTCTTGAGAGTCCCTTGGACTGCAGGGAGATCCAACCAGTCCATTCTGAAGATCAGTCCTGAGTGTTCTTTGGAAGGAATGATGCTAAAGCTGAAACTCCAGTACTTTGGCCACCTCATGCGAAGAGTTGACTCATTGGAAAAGACTCTGATGCTGGGAGGGATTGGGGGCAGGAGAAGAGGGGACGACAGAGGATGAGATGGCTGGATGGCATCACTGACTCGATGGACCTGAGTCTGAGTGAACTCCGGGAGTTGGTGATGGACAGGGAGGCCTGGTGTGCTGCGATTCATGGGGTTGCAAAGAGTCGGACACGACTCAGCAACTGAACCGAACTGATGGCTAATTAAACTGAAAGTCTTAACAGTTTAAAAAAAACCACCACAACAAAAACAAATTGTGGCCACAGATGGGACAACTTGAGCATCAACAACACAACTATAATGAAAGAAATATAACAGGCTTAAATCCATGAGTTTAATAAGTTCAGTTAATACATGAAAAGGGATGACTACACTGGAATATCACTAGTTTGCAAACCTTAATTTACTAATGAAACAAGGCACTGAGCGTCCAGAGTCTGCTAACATCACAGAGAGAAAAGCAGACATTATGTGCCTCTTGATAGAATATAATATCATCTAGGAAGGAGTCTGGCCACATAAAAAAGGTCAGGCCTGGGCTGGATCAAGCCTCAAGGTCTCGCTACCAATTACAGACCTGGGACAGAGGAGCGGACTCAACTACACCATGGGGAGACAATCAGCAGATTTTAGACTCTGGAAAACTACCAAACAAGCAACCTGGTTTCCTCAACTAATGAACTGCAAAGAGAGGGGGAGAAAAAGATGGAGGGGGAACTTATGAATTAAGAAATTAAAAGAGGGAATTCTTCGGCAGGCAGTCCAGTGGTCAGGACTCTTGTGTTTTCACTGCTGAGGGCCTGGGTTCAATCCCTGGTCAGGGAACTAAGATCCCACAAATAAATAATAAACAAATAAAATTCTTTAAATTAAAAACATTTTTTAAAGAATTTTAAAAAACCCTTAAAAGACTAATCACAATGTGTTTCTCTGTCTCTCGCACACTTGGTCGTGTCTTATTCTTTGCGACCCCATGGATGGTAGCCCACCAGGCTCCTCTGTCCATGGAATTTTCCAGGCAAGAATATTGGACTTTGTTGCCATTTGCTCCTCCAGGGGATCTTCCAGATCCAGGGATCAAACCCGCATCTTCTGCATCTCCTGCACTGCAGGGATTCTTTACTGCGGAGCCACCAGGGAAGCCCCATCACAATGTGTAGACCCTATTTGGATCCTGATTTGGCAGACAGACTGGATTTGAGTGTGTGTGTATGTGCATGCAAATGCTTATAAACATTTATGTATTTTTATGTAGAGAAACTGGGATGTTTCTAAGACAGTTAGTGGAAAAATCAAGTATCAGTGGAATATGATTCTAAATAACAACTTTTTATTTCCTTTTAGATGTGAAAACGGTATTGTGATTATGTTAAATAGAGTCCTTATAATTCAGAGATACAATCTAAATGTTTACAGGTAAGATGAATTAACACTTGAGATTTTCTTCAAAGTAATAAACGAAGAGGGACAAGTGGATGTGGACATAGCCATGGTGGATGAGGCTGGGCAAGGCCTAGAGAGTTCTATCTACTTTGGTGTCTGTTCAATTGTTCTTAATGAAACATTCAGGGTCAGTTTAAAGAGAGAATGGGAGGCCATGCATCCAGAAAGCAGCCACCACCGACTACCCAGGATCACTGGGACAGCAGTTCAAACTCAGGGCCGCCTCTCCACTCACCTTGTTCTGTTTTAGAGCACTTTTCTCTTTCATGTGGGGACAATCCTTCCCAGTGACAATGGCCTTAATGTCTGCAACAGGAACTGAAAAATGAAGAGAATTAGTTTCTGGAAGCTTTATCCTGTAGGTTGGGCCTTGCATCCAACCTAGTGCTGAAAGGGACGCCCTAGCCCCCTGCCCCACAGGGCTGTAGGAGCTCAGGGAGGGCGGCCGACATCATTCCCTCCTCTGTGGCCACTTGACTGGGACCCTGGCCTGCTGGACTGTGTCAAACCTAACTGGGGTCAGTGCAGGACCTCTGCATGGTCTCCCTAAGGCATGGGGCCTCAGACACCTCGCTTCCACTTCACAGTAGTAAGACGACAACGTTGGCCATAACAACCAGCAGCTAATAATGACTCTTCTCCCTGCCAGCCACTGTTCTAAGTGCTTTACAGACAGGAGTCATTCAATCCTCTGAAGGGGGCAATGTGGCTATTATTCCCATTTTATAGAAGAATCTTTAAGGCAGAGAGGAGAAGCAACTTGTAATTAATTAGAATTAACATCAAAGCCAGGATCTGAGTCCAGGCAGTCAGGCTTCAGCGCTTCTGCTCTTAACCACTGCCTTTCAACGCAGTATTGCGTCACTCTTTCCAATCTGCGAAACCCATTCCTATCTGTGATCTCACTGAATCTCCAAACAGCTCCTTGACATCAGCCAGGTAGAGATGACCACCAATCACCAGGGAAACAGGTTCAGATGAAATAACTGGCCTCAGGCTAGATAACCGGTTTGGAGCAGCCAGGACCAGAACTCAGATCTGCTGACAGGGAGTCCAGCTACATGACAGCCCAACAGGGACCTGAACTTACTCTTCTCCTGCAGGGATTCAAACGTCACCTCCCCTGAGGGTTGTCATCCAAGTCCCCGTAGTGCAGGACTTTGTGGTTCAGGGCCAAGCGGCAGTACCAGAAACGCTCTGGAACACATGGGAAGCCAGGCAGGTGAACGAGGACAGTTCTAGGAAAGGCCCGGGCACACACGGGGCCAAGAGAAGACTCGCTCCCTGCCCGCTCCCCCCAGGGGCGCCACAGCCCTGCATGCGCAGCTCCAGGCGGGATGGACGAACAGCCCAGAGACCACAGCCCAGGGACAGCACCCTCAGGTCACCTTGCCTCCGGCGGTTCCCAATCTTCCGGAAGCTGCTCCCCTCACAGAGTCGGTTCAGCCGCTGCTGCTTGATCAGCTCCAGGATCTCGGGCTGGATCTTCTCCCTCAGCTCCCTAGGGTGGATGAGCACGGGAGTAAGGAGAGGTCACTGGGACAGGGGGGTGCTTTGGAAGGGAGGCGGCGCTGGCCCTCCCGTCCAGGCACTTACACGATCGGCGGAGACTGGAAGTCATCCTGACTCATCCTCTCCGACTGGCGCAGCCGCAGGATCTCGGAATAGCTCAGGCTCCGCAGTTTGCTCTTGAACTGGTCCAGAGAGTTGGGTTTGGAGGGCAAAGCTCGAGTGATCTGCTCTCGGACCACCTGCATGACCTGAGAGAGGAGGCGGTGCAGCCTCAGCGCTGCCCCAGGAAACGGACACCAGGCTCTGCCCTCTGGGTCCTGGGCAGAGCAGGCACCATGGGCATCCGCTGGGTGAGGAAGCGCACTGGCTCTCGAGGCACACTGCCTTAGACAGTTACGGAGGACCGCGATGCTGACAAACGCTTCATTTCTCGTACCTCTCAACAGGTCAACGGTCAGGGAGAAAGAGAGGAGGTGGCTGGGCCAGACAGGGGTTCAGGGCTTGACTCTGAACCTTGATCTGTTCCTCAAGCAACTCACTGAACACCCTCAGGCCCCACCTACTCGTCTTTAAAGTGAGAGAAAGGAAGACACATCTTTGATGGAGGCTGCCATGAGGAATGGGAGACCCCCAGTTCTGGATGCACCGTGCCCGGCCCACTGGTATGTGTGCAAAATACCTGTTAGTTCCTTCAGAATGACAGCTAAAGTAAAAAGCAGGACACCATCTGTACATCCTATCAGCTCCCCACCAATGAAGGAAAAATACACAGGAAAAAAAAAAAATACTAGAGGGAAACATAAACAGGGTCGTGGTTGCTGGATAGGGGAATTACAGATACTCCCCTTCTTTATATTTTATCAAGTTTTTACAATGAGATGAGCAGCTTCAAAAGAGCAAACTCCTAGATTATCAGCTTTTGAGGGCTTAGCAATGATGTCAGAGAGGTAGGTACTCAGAAAGCGTCGAGGAGTAGCTTCTACTGCTAAGTATCCCAGCATGAATCCTTGCGGGTCTATTTCGGCCTCTAACACCTGTAGTTCATGCAACTGCCTCGGTGCCTGCACGGTTTAAGTGCTCAGCAACCCATGCTGTCACTGCCACGCTTTCCTCTTGTGCAAAGGAAGGCGGGAGGGGCTGGTACTGGTCCACCGGGCAAAACAGGGGTCCAGCAGGGAGACACCTGCTCAGGGTTCTGGGGGGACTGACGCTCTCAATGCCTCTGTCCTGTGACTCAGCACTGCCAACCACGGTGTCTTCCAGCTCAGGGGTCGCCAGGCTCGGGCCAGCTGCCCCAGGCTGCCCTGGGGTGGCCTTGCCCGGGCCTCGGAGCTCTGCGGCCCTGACCTTGTTGAAGTCCTCGGCTGTCGCCCTCATCTCCTTCCAGGTCTTGTTCAGCAGCTGGATGCAGATGCCAAAGAGCTCCTCAAACGCGCGGTCATGGGTGAAGAACATCGGGTGGTAGTCGTTGCGTCCCTCGTTTGCTGTGGAAGGAGAAGCAGGCAAAGGATGACACTGGGAGCCCACATCTGGAAACCTGGGCTCCTCTGCAGTCCGGAGGAACAGAAGTAGACTGAGGACTGAGAAGGTAAGTGGGTGGTGGCGGACCTGCTGAACATGCTCAAATCACCAGCTCAAACAAGCCATGGCCACAACTCCGTAAACAAGGGTAGACAGATTACAGCCCACTCAATGATTTAAAAAAAAAAAAAAAGCCCAAGAAGGCTGTCCAGTCACACGGATGCCTAACGCTGCACCCTTGGGTCTCACTGGGCTCCTGAGCACAGGGAACGGGCGTGCAAGGGGGCCACGCACTTACGCAGTTCCCCGACCTGCAGGATCTCACACAGCATCTTGGTGAGCTCGATCGCGCTGCGGCCAAAGGGGCACTCGTGCTTGTCTTCTCGGCTACTGTTCTCCAGGACGATCTGTGGGGGAGGAGAGGGGTGAGGGAGGGAGAGGGGAGGCAGGCGACGAGGCGTCCATGGGGGGCAGATGGGCCCAGCCTTTACCCGGATGTAGGTGTCCTGGTGGACTTTCGCCAAGTACAGCATGTTGTCCAAGGCCAGCATCCCGGGCGGAGTCTGGGTGAAGTCCATCGCGGGGTTGATGTGGTTCTGGGGAAAGAGACACCTGACTTGAGACCCGACAGTCTCCCTGTGTGGGGCTCACTTGAGGGGAAGTCCGATCGCCCTTCCACCTTGCGCTGCCGGCACACCACACCTGCCCCTGCCCAAGCTCTGGTCACGTGCCACCTCTATGAGGGCTTGGGCTCCTGGCCACTGGACTCTGGCTGCCTTGTCTGGCATCCCCGGAGCCTAGAATACTGCTGGTTGCTGAGTAGATGCCCAGTAAGTATTTAATTAACTCCATCCTCAAGCTGTCTCCTATTATAACACACACTCCAGCTTTTCATGGAACCAGCTGCTTTGATGAGCGGTCCTCTCACCACTCATCTGGCCCACTTCCTGGGCCCTCCTACCGATGGGTTTGTTTCAAGGGGCCAAATGTTGCACATAAACTTGTGAACCTGCCACGGCCAGAGTGGACCAAGCGCCAAGGGCCCGCCAGCTTCTCAGTGTCTCCGGTCCCGGGGCTCCCATGACAATACAAGGTGTTGCGAGGGGGGCTGTCAAGGTTCTGTCTGGGGGGCCCCTCACTCCCTGTCAGGGGAGCAGGCTACAGTGTCAGTGTCTGGGAGACTTACAGTGAACCCCAGCATTTTGTAGTCCTTGGTGTACATGGCTTTGCGTTTCTCGGTCCCACTCCCGGGGGCGTTGCTAGGGTCAGACTCTGCATCAAATGCAATCCTCCTCAGTTCAAATATAATGTCTCTTTGAGCCTGGGAGGTGAAACAGACTGTCAGCACATGAGTCAGCTGATCAAAGGAAACAAGGAAAAGAAAAGAGTGGGTCAAGCTTTTCCGGGCAGAACCCTGGCCCCGATCAATCCCTGAGGAGGCATTACATAGCACATAGATGGGCTTGGCCCAGAACCACCAGCAGGAAGGGATCGCAGTGAGGCAGAGCTGACAAAATCATTTCTGCAGACACAACGAAGCACGGCTCCTGGCACCCAGCAGGCGCTCCAGAGCCAGGGCGCAACGGGCCGTGTCACGCGGCACACACCGCCAGCCGGGAGCCCGGTCCCACTGAGAGCCTACCTGGTCGTTGGGGTCCATCTTGGTCATCATCCTCTCTTCCAGAAGGTTAAAGGTCAGGACTTGCAGGACATACAGCTGATGGGCCATCTCGGTTTTGATGGGGCGGTTCCCTCGGATCACATGCTGGAAAGAGCAAGCGCAGAGGGTTGAAGTGGTTTCTGCTGGAGGGTCGAATCCATGTGGGGGCAAAAGACAGACCACTGGGCAGGGGACAGTTTCCTCCTGACACAGCACCTGCACGCTTCACAAGGGGAGGGAGCATGAACGGGCCTGACTCAGGCAGGCCTGATGCACTGCAAGCCCCAAGGGCACCATCTTTTTTTCTGCCCGGTCCTGGGCAGGGAAGTGGGACAAAGGGTAAGGTTATGATGTGGGAGGTGGGTGGCTGGGCCTCATTCCAATTGATCCCAACAGACAGTGTGTGTCAAGAGTCACTGGCAGAACTGGACGGTACGCTTTCGTCTTAGGAAAATGTTCAGGATGGCCTCATCGAGGAGACAGGTTTCAAAAAGATCATTTTCTTTCAGTCATCTCGAGA
>SJXQ01003238.1:236688-247946 GCA_006408695.1 Aepyceros melampus
GCCGGTCCACCCTGTCCCCGCCCGCGGCAGCCTCCTGCCCTTCCCTGCCTGCTCCCTGCATGCCTCGCTCCCTCCGTCTCACCCACCATCCTGAGGCCCCGTCACTCTTGGTCTCTTCTCAACAAATGAAACTCTTGCCCGGTCCCCACACATACCACCACCTGTGCCTTTTGCGTTCTCTTCCTCCGTCCAGCTCCTATCGAGAGCTGTGCTGTCCAGTACGCGAGCCCCTAGCCGTATGTGGCCACATGCCTCTCAGGCAGTTAAAATTTATTCAAGTTATGAGGCCTCATTTTAAGCTGAGGCACTAGCCTCACTTTCTTCAGCTCAGGAGGCACCTGCGGCTGGTGACTACCGTCCAGCAAGAGAGCTGTTGTGGAACATGTCCATTTACAGAAAGTTCTGCTGTATCTCGAGTTCTCTCACTCTAGAGCAGTCCTTCTCCAGAGCTTGCACACTCTCTTCAGATCTGTGCAGCCCAATCTGGTAGCTACTGGCTACCCGTGTCTGCTGCACACTGGAAATGTAGCTGGTCTAAACTGAGATGTGCTGTTAATGTAACCTCACCTTGGATATCAGAGTCTTGGCATGAATAAAAAATGTAAAATATCTCCTTAATCATTTTTCTATTGATTACATGGTGATATCATAGGGTTTCAGACATACTGGGTTAAATGTAGTATGCTATCAAAGTTAATTTTCCCTATGTACTATGCTATCAAAAAAAATTAATTTTCCTCCTGTTGTTTGATGCTGCTACTGGAACACTAATGATGAAACCAGTGGCTCACGTTGTATTCCCACTGGCCAGCACTGCCTTAGGCGTCTCCCACCTGCGACTCCAGAGCTCTTCCTTTCCCTGGACTGTAAGGCCAAACACAGGATCCACAAGTCACAGGTGGGTACTGAAATTTAAACTGAAACTGTCAAGAACGACAAGCTCAGTTCTCCAGGCGCGTCGGGCACATCCCAAGTGCCCACAGCCACCCATGGCGTGAGCCACCGCTCTGCAATCCCCCTGCTTGGCCCACGGTGTGCCGCTCAAGCTCATCTCCCACCGCAGCCCTTTGTCAGCCGCCTCCGCCGTGGGTCTGGGTGTCCGTCTGTCTCTCGAGCTCCCTTTACACAGTCCGCCCCCGCCCAGTCTCTCTTCTCTGCCTTGGCTGCTCTGGCCCTCTCCACTTCACCCAGTCTCTTTCTTTCTCTGAGTCCTGCTGCCACTCTGGTTTCTCCCTACCTGTCTGTCCCTGTGCCTCCCTCCTCGCCTCCCTCCGTAATTCATGAAGCCACTCTTGAAGACAGCCTGGTTTTCATTCAATATAATCCCCCTTCCTCAAACTGAGAGGCATCAGAGCCGGGGGAAGGTGGTTACTCCAGCCCCCAGCGGCTTGAGGAAGTACAGCTCCAGTGATAGAGTCTCATTTGACTGCCAAGCACCTCGAGTCCTCCACTCTCTGACTCGACTCCGCTAAATCCAGACTGAAGTGAGCGTGCGTTAACCTTTTCTGAGCGGACCATCTGGGTCCTGAGTCCTGACGCTGAACTGTCTTCTACAGTGGACGGAAGCCTTGCTTGTTTGCCAGGTTTGTCCAGGAACGAGCTGAACTTCTAAACCCATTCAGGTAAAGGACGAGCCCCAGAATTCATCGAAGGTCTCTGGGAAGGGCACCCATTCCCACACAGGCAGAGGACGGTGCCCGACATGGCTGCCCGGACACGTGGACGGGCCCCGGTGTGGCAGGCAGGGGCAGCAGCGTCGGCTCCTGTCCGTCCTGCCACGCTGGCAGAGGGCTCTGAGCAGGGAGACAGCCCCAAGGCGGGGGCTGGTTCTGCGGGGTGATGTCCAGCTCTACCCATTCAGAACAGCTGATCCACTTCTCAGGCGCCCACGGGGAGTCTCGAATCATGCCCCCCATGCGTCTTGTTCATAGTGAAGGAACTGCTTCTGTGAGCACTCAACGAGCGCCAGGCCCCCTGCTAAGCCCTGTGTGTGTACAGTAGCTCATTCGGTCCTCACATCCGGGTGAGCAAATCGAAGCCCACAGATGGTAAGCAGATTGTCAAGATCAAAGACCGGTTAATAGTGGGGGTGGGGGGTGCTGACTCCAAAGTTCATGTTCAGAATTCTGAAGGCTTTCACACTTGACTCTTTCTCATTTTGTTTCCTTCACTGCAGTCTCCCAGTTTCACTGTGTTTTTGACAACCGATACAATGGCCGTCTTTTAACTGAGCTCCTTGGCGCTCTTCCTCTGCCCTCACTTCCCGCCTCAGTTTTCTCCCCACCACCGCCCCTCAGGAAACACAGACCTTGCAGTGTGATCTTTCTAGAAGGGCAGCCTGGTTATTTCACGATCCTGATTAAAGCTCCTCAATTGCTTTTCAGAAAAAAAAAAGAAAAACAAAAAAACCAAGGTCCTCTTTGCCACCTCTCCAGCTGGTCACGGGCTTCCCTGGTGGCTCAGTTGGTAAATAATCCACCTGCAATGTGGAAGACCTGAGTTCGATCCCTGGGTCGGGAAGGTCCCCTGGAGGAGGGCATGGCAACCTACAGTATTCTTGCCTGGAGAATCCCATGGACAGAGGAGCCTGGAAAGCTACAGTCTATGGCATCGCAAAGAGTCGGACACGACTGAGTGACTAAGCATAGCACACCAGCCGATCACACATCCTTGCTCCACCCTTTACAGGACTCACTCCTCCCAGGTGTCCCTCTTCCCCGTGCAGGAATTCCTTTTCTGTCTGCTTGCCCTCAGCCTCACCTACAGCCTCCTACACCCCCCTTCATGGCGGGACTGCCGGGTCTTCCCCGGGAGTCCACAGGCTGGGCACCCCTCCCAGGGCCCCACACAACTCGGGGTTACGGCTGGTGTCAGTTGAATGAATTGCTCTTTTTGTGTCTATTTTAACACTGTCCTTCTGGATAGACTTTTTTTTGGAATTGTGGGGCAACAAACAGTTGGACCTCTCTGGAGGCTCTGCAGTTCCTGGTGGGCCAGCCTCCTCACGACAATTCCTCTTAAAAGGATCACAAAACACAGCTTTCCAACTGAGGAAGGGTTAAGTACCTACCAGTAAGTTTCCGAGTGCCCACCTTGCTCCATAGCAATTTCACTAATAATAGTACAACTATAAGAATTGTAGGGGCTACCTTGGTGGCTCAGTGGTAAAGAATCCACCTGCCAATGCAGGAGACACAGGTTGGCTCCCGGATCTGGGAGGATCCCATGTGCTGTGGAACAGCGACTGGGCCTGTGCTCGAGAGCCCGGGAACCACAACTGCTGAGCTCACCTGCCACAGCCACTGAAGCCCGCACACCCTAGAGCCTGCGTGCCAAGACTAGAGAAGCCCCAGCAAGGACGCATCTGCATACCCCAGCTAGAGAGAGGACCCCGCTTGCCACAAGCCCGTGCCGCAAAGACCCAGCACACCCAAAAAAAAAAAAAAAGAACAATAACAGCTGCAGTTAACTGTAACAAAACAATAACAGTAACAAAATACAGCTTGTCTAGGAACTTACATTGAGGATTATGGACCGAAGGTGCTTCTGTGCAAATGCGTTGGCCATGTCCTGTTGAGAAGACGCAAATGTGAGCTGAGTGGCAGGCACGGAGCTGTGACAACGATCCAAAGGAAGGGATGTCACAGCTCTCGGGCTTCACAGCTCTCGGGCTTTTCCCCTTGATTTTTCTCTTCTTTTCAAATGAAAGGTGGGCACATGGGGTAAAAATTCAGACCTTCAACTATGTATTTTATACTCTGAAAGATTCCTGCACATTTTCTTTCCAGAGTACAAATGAAGGCAAACAGTGGCACAATCAACTGAGTCATCTTCAGAAGGGACAAAGACTGCTTTAGGACAAGACGTTACAAGGACGCTGGGCAACAGAAAATGAGCACAGGGCACAGAGCAGCGTGAAGGTTCCCGGGCCACATGCACTGTCCCCAGCTGGAACCACTGCCGAGGCTGCAAGGGGCTGGATGAAACGCCGACTCCAAACCAGGGATAGGGCTTAGCCCCAGCATTCCCAACAGCCCTCAGCACCACGCCAGCAGGAGCTCGGGCGGGATGCTCTGAAACAGTAAGTGGTCCATGACTCACTTCGACTGGTTTTAGAGACCAATCTGTTGTGTGGTTTGGGGTAATTTTTCACGACAGGGTTGCCTTTTTTATTATATTGGGTTCAGATTTTGACAGTAACTGTTTAGCACACTCAGGAAATAGTGTCCTAAGTTAAGTGAATCTTCCAGGGAATGAAGCTTTAAGGGTCCTCTCAGAACCATTATTTTGACCATTCTTGTGCTAATCTTCTCAAAATATATACTTCTTTATTTCTGAAGAGACTATAATGATTATAATTTAATCACTGCCAAGGATTTGGTTCCATCAGTAAAACCCACATCAGTTATTATTCTGTGCTGTGACACTGTTAAGGGGCTTCTGAAATGTGAAGCTATTTTCCCCTAAACAAAATGCGTCTAGATTACTACGCTTTTAATTTTTTGGACAGCTTTTCATAATTCTTCCATCTCCTCCTTCCAGTGTCAGCCATCACTTCTTATAATGTTAATTCATACGACTTCACTTTCTAAACTGCTTCCATTTAGTTCCACAGATAATCATCTTTCTCAGAGTTGGAAGGCCTCTCTTGCTTCTAGATTTCTGGCCACATTCCGAACGGCTGACGCTGCCAGGAACATTAAGTTTTACTTTGTGTCCCCCGACTACACACTGGCTGGCAGAGGAAGAAGGTGGACTACAAACTTCTTCAGTAGCTATGGGAGGCTGGTTATGGAGCTTAAACCTTGCTGTCGACAGCTCACAGAGTGGGCAATTGCCAGTGATCCACCACTGGAGTATAAGGCCTTCAACCGAAGATTTTCCTGCGGCGCTGGCAGGGGAGGGCGGGAGAGAGCACTCACTGTCTCCCATATCCTCGTAGAGCTGACCTCTCTGAGCTCCCTCTAACTAAGAAACGAGCATTCAAACTCCCTCTGTGAACCGGCTAAAGCTAAAGCTTCTCCAATTCCTATGGTCTAGTAAGCATCCAGAAGGGCACACATTTCCCTTTACTACTGCTACCGCAAGCAGGAAGGTGATGCATCTGGAATCATCTAGATCAAAGTACAGGCTATTTCTGAATCTGATCTTCTCCAGCGGAACCACAGACCCACATGAAGGCAGGTTACAAAGGACAGCCAGGGCCATGTTCCCTGGGGCAGGCAGCCCCTTAACCCTTGAGGTGACTGATCCATGGTGCTTCCCTCTGTGTCCTGACAAATGAGACTGATAGCACACAACCTTTTCCTGTGTCTTGGAGCTCCCTGAACCACGTGGTCAGATCAGGAGATTTTTGCCTGGCTTTGACCTCCCCACCTGGAAGAGAGCGGGACCCTTTCCACACGGCAGTGCTACTTACAGTGACAGGCAGGTCTAGCGGATTAAGGTGCTTGTCCTGCCGGCAGAAAGCAAAAAGCACAGAGAGAAGCAGATGGAAGAATGAGCTTTCAGCTTACATTCACAAAGGACTAGGGAGGAAGAGATGAACAGAGCAAGCCATCCAAGAAAGACAAGGACAGACAGAACCACAGATGCTCCAGGTCCTCCCACCAGAACCTTCCAAGAACTCGGTACATGATCCCACGGGAATTACAACTTACTGAGCCCAGGGGGTTGACCGAAAATTACAAAGCCTTTCTTGTGTACTTCTCTTGGGCTTTGACCAGAGAAATCTAGAACAGTAGTGTTAGAAGGGCTCTTACAGATCCTTTAACCTGGCCCTTGCATTTTACAGAAAGAAAAGTGGAGACCCAGAGCGGTCAGAGCACTTGCCCAGCAGTGGTGAGAAAAACACTCGGCCTTGGGGCTCTGGCCTCTGAGGTCAGCGTTTGCTCCCCTGGCCTGCTCATCCCTAGTTTCCTCCCTGGGAAAACAGGGGTCTGCCTTTTTCTCATGACATCCTTATGAATGAATGGAGCAGATGCTGCTCCCACGTTATAGGTGAGGAAACTTGGGCTCAGAGAAGCAGAGCAATTTGCATCATGTCACATAGCTAACTAATAGGGAAAAGTTTAGAATCTGGATGAGAGGATCTTTAGACATGAAACTTTGAGCTAAGTCTCTCCACTGTTGCTTCCTTCAGCAAGGAATGACCCGGAAGGGCTGCCAGCAGAGCCTCCTCTCCCTGCTTCTTGATCCTCTAAGCCAGGGGTAGCCACAATAAGGCCAAATGAGACGTCAAGGTCTTACGGAAAGACAGTCACCACACCCACCTGCTGTCTACAATCTGAGGCTGCCTTGGCTATAGCGGGAAGGCAGAAGAGTTGCCACGTAGACCATAAGGCCCATCAAAGAAAAAAATATTTATTTGGCCTCGAGAGGAAAAAGTCTGCAGGCCCCTGCCCTGACCTAGAACCCAGCTGGACTCCCCTCTTGGTCTTCCTGGGGTCTTCCGTATTAGCAAAGCCACTCTGATGGGGTCTGGCCACAGAGGGACAGGACGAAGGACTCTCCCAAGAGTCCCTGACTGGCTGGGTGAGAAGTCTTCTCTCGGAAAAGCCCAGATGAAAAGCTTGGAAAGGCTGCCACAGACCTGTCGTTTGTCCTCAGGGGCCTTCAGAAAAAGCGCGTTAATCAGTGCAATGGCGTAGGTCTGAATCTCCTGGTTGGAGCTGTGTTAACAGAGAAAGAAGGCAGAGGGAGATTAGCAGACTGAACTGCCAGAGATGGTCTACAACAATCACTCGCAGACTGTCACACAATAATCGGAGGCCAAGGATCAAAAGTCTTAAAACAGGGCAGAGCCCCTGATCCAGCAATTCAAGGAGGAGGAATTTATCCAAAGACAGCCATCAGAGAGCGGTGTGTGAGTTACTGGCAAAGTGTTTTATCAAACTACTATTAAAAAGCAGAATAGGAAATAATGTGAATGTCCACAGGAGCAACTCTGTTCATGTATATTAAAATCCTCAGCAGTCATTGTTTTAGCACAAAGGTTCCTCATTTGGGGTTAGGGATGGGCTTAGGGTATCTATACACCCTAGAAACGGTATAGCCATTTATCTGGTTGACTATGTGACAGTTTTTCCAGGGAGGTGAGAGTCCATAACCATTACTGGATTTTCAAAGGCATCTGGGATGCAAAAAGATTAAGAACTACCCTTTTAGAAGTCCTTTGACATGGGAAATGTTCAAGAGCTATTACTCTGTTAAAAAAAAAAAAAAGTCAAGGCACACAAAGTATGTGTAGTAAGATTCCAACTTTTTTTACAAGTATGCATAGAAAAGAAAAGGCCAGTGAGACAGTCAATTTAACGCTAGGGACTTCCCTGACAGTCCAGTTGTTAGGACTCTGCACTTCCAATGCAGGGGGCGTGGGTTTGATCCCTGGTCAGGGAACTAAGATCTCACATGCCTCGAGGGTGGGGTGGTAAAAAAAAAATGTTAACAGTGGTTATGTCTGGAGGTGGGATAATGGGCAAATGATTCCCTTATTGTGCTTCTCTGTTTCTTCGAAGTCTTCAACTGTGAACATATTTTATTTTAAACAAACGGTAGCTACCACTTTTCTCTGGAATCTCATACTCCCAGCAATTGATGAAAACTCTCCACCTGCTGTGTCACAGCTGCATTCTGGGGCTCTTTCCAGAGGGTCTGCTGGGCTCCCAGGTTGGGCAGGGGCGTCTTGGAAGTCTGATTGAGGGCACGAGGCGTCCCTCAGCCCAGCAGCAGCAGACATGACTTCCAGGGACAGCAACGGGTTGAAAATATTCACGGATTGACCCCTAAGAAACGCCTAGCTCCTCTCTCCTCCCTAAGGAGGTGACTGGGTCATTCCAATTCAGAAACAAAGAAACAGAGGTAACTCTGAGGTCAGGAAAATCAGAACTCTCCATCTGGGGTTGATCATGTCCCCTCACTTCAATCAACCTTTTTGGCTTTGGGGGCATGAAAACAGAGGCTGAAGAATCCCCTAGAGAAGTGACAAGGAGAAAGAATTCAGAGTTGCAAATTTTCTTGTGCCTTTTTTTTTTTTTTTCACTTGGGCTCGTGGGAAGGTTTGGGCTGAGTGCATAACTGAGTGAAGAAAAGGCTGCTTAAAAACAACCGAGTCTGGGAATTCTGGCTTCCCCGGGAACCAGAAGGGTATTCAGTCAACAACCCACATGCTGGAAGGGGGCAGTAGGTAGGAAGTGTCAACAGTATCAGCATCCTTGCTTTTGCAAAGTCCAGGCCCCTTAAATTACATGGAATGGTTGAAAGGGAAGAAAAGAGAACCAGGAAGGGAGAACAGGCTCCAAAGGGTTCACCTGTCTTTAGATTTTATTCACTATCTGTTAAATGTCTTAGGATGGGATAAACTTCTTAAAAAATAAACAGAAACAAAAACAATGACCAACAACAAAAAACCTCTCCTGAATGAATACCCATCCTGTGCGGGTCCCGACACTAGACCTTTTCTCTCCTTTGATTCTCCCAAGTCTAAGAGGTGGGAGGGATTAACCCCAGCGTAGAGGTGCGAAAACTGAAGCCGGGAGAGAAGAGGTAGCTTGCCGAGCGCAGAGACCTCGTCTGCAGTAGAGCCTGAATTGGAACTCATGCTCTGCAAGACACTCCTTGCTACCCTCAACCGCACGCTGCTGGTTCAGCAAGAGTTCGTTCAACAAGTACTAAACAGAGCTTCTACTTAAAACAAGGGATTCAAAACTGGTCCCTGTTCCCAACTCAACGTTTAAAACGAGAGAAAGGTAATAAAAAATACAGTATCTCATGTAAATATGATTGTCATAGGTACAAACAGGGACTACTGGGCTCAGAGAGGAGAAAGCATCTAACTCTGTCTGGCACCATGGTGACACAGAGAGGGACTGGGACAGTTTCACGCTACCCTAAGAGATGAAGAGTTACAGAGGGTGTCAGGTGGGACCATGACATGGCCGGCTCTGAATTATGGGAGGAGCCCCGGCAGTGAGTAGTAGAGCAGAGGCGATGCGGGGCAGGCGGACCAGCATCTGGGAACACAGGTGCGGCAGAAGGAGGGCACAGGGCCGGGAGGACGGGCCGCGCAGGGCAGCACAGCGGGGTCGCACTTACACCTGGAGGTGCGAGATGAGCTGCCCCACGGTGATCTCCTCCGCGATCTTCTGGTACAGGCTCTGACTGTTCAAGACCATGCTCTCCAGGATGGCCAGGGACCTCTGCAGGATGGACACGTCACCATGGGCTGGCTCACGTACCCCGCGATCTAGAGCCAGGGAGGGCGAGGCGGTCAGGACGCCCGTGAGGGCTGAAGGCTTAGGTCTCAGATGCCCGCCCCCGTCCAGAACTCTCCCCCTTAGGTGTGCGCCCCCTTCTGGACAGCTGCCCCCAGGTGACAGTGGTGTCTGCTGCGTGGGCCAGGGTGCCAGGGAGTCCCGGGGCATGGATAATGCCTAACTCGATTTCAGATGACAGTATCCACTCAACTGTGTTTCCTTAAACCTAAGGACTTAATCCCTTGTTTTTAGAAACAAGGGTTTGGGCATGGAAGGGCTGAGTGTGAGGAGCAGAGGGTCTTCCTGATCCTGGGACCTGGTGTGCTTGCCACGTGCTGTTCCCCTGACGTACACTTTGTCCCTGTACACACACAGAGACTCAGGGACACGGAAAGGACCTCCAAGTCTCGTAATTTAATCTCTCTGCTCAGTCCCCAAGAGACTATCCTTGACACATGGTCATTGCACTTGTGCCTAAGTGTCTCCAGCATCAGGAAGTTCTCAATGTCCCAAGCCAATGACAGGTATGATCTAGATCAGCTGAGATATCATTTATTGGTTTTCAGTTCAGTTTTTGGAGGTGACACTGCCTCTTCTTCTAGAAGAAGGACAAAACTAGAAGTCTCTCCTCTCCACCCTGACCTCATCTGACAAATAGGCTTGCCTGCAGATTCGTAAACAGAAGGCACACTAGTAAATGTACGAGAATGTAAGGCAAATGAACATTTTTTTTTTAAATCTCAAGAGGGCTCAGGAAGCAGTGAAGAGACTTAGGGACGGGGCTAGCGGGCTGGCTGGCACTACCGCAGGTCTCACTGACAATCCAATCCCACTCTGGCCATGCTGGGTTCTGGGAGACCAGTCCTGCCTTCTCAGCGCAGGCCCTGAGTATAACAAAGTCTCAGTACACCTTCCAGGAGCCACAGGAAGGCCAGAGCCTGAGGATGGAAAACCTGGCCTTGGGGCTAGAAGGCCAGCCCTCCTGGAGCAGCTGTGTTGCCTGCATCTCCCCTCGAGCCTAGCGGGCACCTGATGACTGAGGGAGGAAGGTTGGAAGCCTCACCTGCTTAATAAAGGTGATTGAAACCATGTCCCAGGAGACAATGCCATGGTCCATGAGCTCTAAGAAGGCAGTCAGGGTGAATGCCAGCATCTCACTGTAGCTGAGACATGCGCAAAACACACACAAAACGATATGAAGATTCAGAACCGGAGCAGGAGCGAAGAGAGCTACAGCAGGCACGAGTTTCCACGTAAGCACCATGCAACAGATCTGCGGACGCCCCTGGGGCCTGGCGCCCGGCCGACGCCTGCACCAGGCGGGGAGCGGATTCCTCCCCGGATCTCCAGTATCACCGAGGGGAAGGCGGCTGGGCGGCCAGATGTCCTCACCTCAGAGAAACAGTCCCTCGGCCATCTCCTGTCCAGCAAACCCCCATCAAACCACAACACCTAGTGGGGTGCCCAAGGGAGCTTGCTTCCCAGCCCGCCTTTAGGCCAGGAGGCAGCAGGACTCAGGAGAAAGAGCGTGAACTTTGACCCATGGTTTCAGCTCCTGTCCGACCACTTCCTAGCTGGGCAAATTTTAGACTTCTAAAATTCTCAGACTTCTATTTCTCTCCCTGTAAACTGGAGTTCTTCTCACAGTGTCGACCTCACGGGGTTGCAGTGAGGACAGGATGAGGCATGAGGAACCTGGGCAGAGTGTGGGCGGAGAGGAAGGACTGGGATGTTTTCTCCCCCTTCTCTGCTCTGTACGCACTGTTTCCGGCACACACCGGGACCTGCGCCTGCGGGCTCAGTCCCTTCATTGTGTCCGAGTCTCTGCTACGCCTCGGACTGTGGCGCACCAGTGCTCTACAATTTACAGACCCCAAGTTTCCGTTTACAGAACATGTTCTGACCCATCCCACCCACGACCCTCCTCAGGACAGGACAGCCAGATGGCTATCACCTCCATTTTAAAGAGGAGGGAGCCACGGCCAGCCTAACCCTGCACTCCTG
>SJXQ01003238.1:251762-336812 GCA_006408695.1 Aepyceros melampus
AGGTCCTTGCCTCCGAAAGTCGACGCACTGCCACCTGGCTGCCAGAGGCCACAGGCCAGTCTCCCATGTCCACAGACAGCTCCCTGTCCTCAGCCTCCCTCCTCCCTGCTCACTGCGGACCACGCCAGCCTCCCTCCTGCCACTGCCCCTGCCCTTGGCTCCAAGGCTACACCGAGCTCCTGTTTCCTTCCCACATTCTGGGTGCCCCCTCAGCTGCTCGGAAGGGCTGCCCTGGCAGAAACCAGGGGCCGGCGTGGACTGTCTCACTCCCTCCAGCTTCTTCGCCAAGCTCACCTCCACTTTTCCTGCCTACCCTTTCATCTCCATGGCCACTGCCTTCACGGGCTGTTAACACTGCTCGTCGGCTTCTTGAAGATGCCTTCTGCCATCTTCCATACTGTCACTAAAGTCATCTTTCTAAAATATAAATCTAAATAAAATATTGTTTCCCGCTTAAAGTCTTTCAGTGTCCCTTCTGGACACATCCCCTTCTGGATAAAGTCCAACCTGCAAGGCCACAGAGGAACCTTCTGCTGGCTTCTGACTGATCGCTACAGGCCCTCGGCCACCCACCCACACCACCCAACAAAGCACATCTCTGGGCGCAGAGTACCTTTCCTTCTCCTCTTTCTCAGCTGATTCCTGCTTACCCTTCAACACCGGAACCATGTGTCCCCTCCTCTGGAAGGGCTTTCTGGGACTCCTCAGGCTGAGTCAGGTGGGCCCTTTTCTGAGTTCCCATAGCTCCCTGAGTAACTTTCTCTCCAGATCCAGGAAGGAGGCCTTATACTGTATTTATTTACTCCCCACTAGGCTGTGAGAGCAAAGACGGACATTTTTCACCTCCAAGTCTTACTTTCTAGAACAGAGTCCGGCCCATGGCAGGGACTCACGTACACTTGACAGATAAAAGAATTCCTAAGGAAAGCAGAGTACCTACCGGGGAGACGGCCAGCTGTAAGATTGTCCCGTTCTTAATGTCGCTGCGAGTCTGGGCGGCAAAGAGAAACAAAGAGCAGCTAAGATAAAATATTAAAATTGGGCAAGTAAGCTGAATCAACAGGAACTTTCTGTCAGTTTTAAAGGAGCTGAAACTGGCACTCTTCAGCAGGCCCTCTCCTCCTGCTTGTTTCTTGGCCACGAATTTCTAAGACGCTTTTCGAGCACCTCTCAGGAAGCAGAAGCCACATTTTCCAGCCACTAGAGAGAAAGGGCTGATGCGCCCTGACCTGCCCAGGGAGCAGCTCTCACCCCAGTAAGAGGAAGCTCCCTGAGGGCCATCGGCACCACCACCTCGGGCGGTTCACTTGAGAGCGAGTCCCTGTACTTACCTGTTCGGTGATGTAGAGCTGGGGGCCATCTGCGTAACGGAGGGTGTAATACTCTGGGTTTGGCAATGACCACCTATGTAAGAGAAAAACAGTACAGCCTCTTTGGCCATACATACCTGGGGGGCTGTCTAGAAGCTGCAAATAAAGAATTTTCAGTAGAGCTGCTGAAGGGATTGGGTGGTCGGCGTGATGTATGGGAGGGAAAAATCAAAGCTTTGGGTTGAGATATTCAACAGTAACCCCCTCTGCCTTCTGCAGAAACTGGCACCACAAAGGTGAGACATATAATTCGGCATGGGTCTCGGACCCCACCAGGACCTCAATGGGGCACTCCTACAGACTGACAGCAGGTCTTAGGGACAACCCCACCAGCAATCCTTCCATCGTGGGAGCCCCAGACTGGGGACCCACCTAACTGCAGGTCCTCGGGCAGGATTCCCTTCAAGGCCTGTCAGTGCCCCTCTGTCTTTAGCCTGTCACTATCTGCAACGGGGGCAATTTCAACTCACCCATCACAAACTTCCTTGATGATGGACGCCAGGGGCCGTTTCTGAAAGAGAAGGGGGTGGTAGGGATGGGGGCAGAGATCCTTCACCAGCTGCCACATCCTGCTAATGCCAGGGTCCTGGTGAGAGGGTCTGCCAGGCAGGCTCAGCCTGGCGCCTGAGCATGGACTTCTCTGAAAGCTGTTCTCGAAGAGGAAGCCTCTCACAGGCTGTGGTGACCAGCCTTCCAGAGCAGGGGACAGTCCTTGGCTGACTCCTACTCCTGATGCCAGTGGTCCCCACCCCGAAAGATGTCCCCTGCCCCGCACTCCCTGACCCCTCACTTCCAGAGCTTACCTGGTCAATTTCAAGGAGCTGCGCGTTAGCACCTGGCCACTCGATGGCCACTTTGACGATGTCTGATGGTGGTGGCATCGTTCCCCACGGGGCCTGCCTCTCCAAGACAGACACACAGACACAGCTGCCTGGGGAGAAGGGATCGGAAAGAACGAGTTTGCCTTCATTTTTCATTTTTGTTACATATTTTGAAAAATTGGAAGGTAGTGTCCAAAGAAACACACAGGACTACTTGCTTTGAGCTTTTCGAGATCACACCACCACCTTTCCTTGGGCCTTTTGTCTCTTGATTAAACTGGCTAGTAGAAAAGGGACAAGCCTATCTATCCACTGCAGATAAGCCAGCATCAAAATCTCCAATGTGACGCTTCAGCTGGAGGGCCAGGAGGGCCCTGTGGTAAACGAGCATACTGACTGCAAAGCCATGTCCTGGGACCTTGAGAGGGAGAAACATATGCCTGAAGACCACTAAGAACAGACACAGGCTGTTCCTGGCTGGGTGGTAAAGGAGCCCCGCCAGCTCTGCGGTCAGCCCTGATCCCAGAGTCAGCAGGGCCCGGCCACAGCTCCCTTGCTTCTTCCCTATTTATTGCTGCCACTCCTTCCCCATCAAGCCTCCCCTGTGTGGGATGACACAGGGTTCAGAAAATGGGGAAGAGAAGCGGGACAGGAAATGCTATTTTCATCTCAATTGCCCAGGGCAAGGGCCGCCAAAAGAGAAGTGGAAGAGAGTGAGGACACCTTCACAAAGGCCCCACTATCGGAGGACAGGCTTCAGAAGTACCTCTGACCCCACTCCCCCACTGCCCTACAACATAAAGGAAAATAAATCATTTTGAACAAGTCTGGAAGATGGGCCCATGTGACCAGTCTCCTAGGCAACTGAGAGCTTAGTGGCGTTCCAGGCAGCAGCTAAAGCGTTCTCTCTCCAAGGTCTGATGAGGGAAGTCGCCCCACTGATGGATGATTTCAATGTGTGTTTACACTCCGTGCCCGTGGCTTCAGGAGAGGCCTCGCTCTTTATCGAAAAGAACTTTTTCCTGTATCCTCCAGGTTTAATCACGTGCCCGCGATTTCTGCTTCCCACCAGAGACTGCCTGCCTCTCCGGAACAGGCAGCACAGCTGCTGCAAAGCTGGTATTCGTGGATGCCGCCACTTTTCCAGCCCAAGCACAGATGTCAGTTCTCACAGTACTTGTAAGTACAAACCTCTTTGGTGACGGGGTACAAGTCCCTTGGACTTCCCAGGTGACGCTAGTGGTGAAGAACCCACCTACCAGTGCATGAGACTTAAAGAGACCTGAGTTCGATCCCTGGTTTGGGAAGATGCCCTGGAGGAGGGCACGGCAACCCAATCCCGCATTCCTGCCTGGAGAATCCTATGGGCAAAGGAGCCTAGCAGGCTACAGTCCATGGAGTCGCAAAGAGTCAGACACGACTGAAGCGACTTGCCATGTACAAGTCCCTTACCCTAATATCCCACAGGTCTCAGACAGAGGAAAGCTTTCCTGACCATCTCCTGACCGGGTGGGCTGCTTCAGAAGTCGACTGTCAAAAATACCACCACTTGGACTTCCCTGGTGGCCCAGGGGTTGAGAATCTGCCTGCTGATGCAGGGGACACGTTTGATCCCTGGCCCGGGCAGATCCCACATGCCGCGGGCAACCAAGCCCAAGAGCTGCAAGTACTGAAGCTCACGCACCTGAGAACCCCAGAACCCGTGCTCCACCACAAGAGAAGCCCAGGCTCCAGGACAGGAGCAGCCTCCGCTCGCCACGACTAGAGAAAGCCGGCGAACAAAGACCTAGCCCGGCCACACACACACACACACACACACACACACGGTATATTTATATCACCAGCACTGTCAGGACATGGCAGCGAAGAAGAGATGGTTTTTGACATGCTATCACTTACTTCGTTGAGTTCTGCCAGCAGCCTTATGAATTAGGAAGAACAGGATTATTTGAAGACATCTCCATTTGAAGGTGACAAAACTGAAGCTCAGTGGATTAAGCTACCCGAGTTCGCCCAGCATAAAAGCAGTGAAGGGGACAGATGTGGAGCTGACTTTGGCCAGTGCGCCCCCTACGCCCCACCGAGCTGGCCTGGATTTCTGCTCGCTGCAACTGAATCAAGCCTAAAGGTGAAGTGGGCTGGCCTCATGGGTCTGAGAGCTTTCACAGCTTCTGCAGCTCCAGGCAGAACTTCCCACGTGTGATTTCTATGTGCCTAGATACACAACAAATCTCTGAAAAGAAACGGGCCCAGGTCCTGGTGGAGATGCCCTGCTCAGGTGATAGAGCAAAGCAGGCATGGTACCATGAATCTCTGGATCCCCAGGACACCCTTATCCTTTTCTAAGGGTATCCTTGTCCTATCATTTTAATTTAGATACTAATTACATATAATAAAATACAGAGCTTATGTATGTATGTGTGTATACATATGTAAATACATATATATATACACAAACACACACACACACACAACAGAAACACACACACACACACCTTTCTGTAACCACCCATTTAGAACAAGACACTAACATTTCACACCCTCCAAATTTCCCTCCTCCCTCTTTCTGGTCAGCCCCTCACCCACCAGCCCTCCAAGAGGCAACTTCTTTCTGACTTCTATCACCATGGATTTGTCCTGCAGCCTTTTGTATTAATAGGATATTTCATATACGTGCAAATGGACAACATGGCCTCTAAGATCATTTGTTATTTAATTTAGTTTCTTCTTCTTCTTTTTTTTTAACTCTTTGGCCAGAGTGAGGCATATGGGATCTCAGTTCCTGGACCAGGGATTGAACTCACGTCACCTTCAGTGGAAGCACGGAGTCTTAACCACTGGACCTCCAGGGAAGCCCCTGGTTTCTTCTTTTTAAAATCAGTAGGCCGTTGTAGGTGCAAGAGGAAGAGTGCTGGGCTGGGATGCCGGTCCCTGCTAAAGAAAGCACCTGGTTTCAGAGCCAGAGGACTCAGGGCCTAGTCACAGCTCCGCCACTGAGTGTCTGGGTGATGAGCACGTGTCCCTTTCACCCAAGTCTCAGTTTTCTTTTCCCCTGTGAGGCGAGACTGTGGAATTAAAACACGTATAATGTGCCTTTTAAGTCCAAGATTCTAAACTAGAGTTAAAATTCCAAATGAAGACTGCCCATTTCAAAGTTCTATGCATAAGAATCTTTACCTTTACTTCAATGGTACTGCTAAGAAACAAATCATATGGTGGCTCAGACGGTAAAGTGTCTGCCTGCCTGTGGGAGACCCAGGTTCGATCCCTGGGTTGGGAAGATCTGCTGGAGAAGAAAATGGCAACCCACTCCAGTAATCTTGCCTGGAAAATTCCACGGACTGAGGAGCCTGGTGGGCTACAGTCCGAGGGGTCGCAAAGCAACTGAGCAACTTCACTACAAACAAAGCGAACATTCATTACTGTATTTTACATTTCACTTTGACCCCATATGGCATTTCCTAGGCTGATTATCTCTTTATTAGTCAGCCGTGAGTGATT
Source organism: Aepyceros melampus (assembly GCA_006408695.1). Lineage (NCBI taxonomy): Eukaryota > Metazoa > Chordata > Mammalia > Artiodactyla > Bovidae > Aepyceros > Aepyceros melampus. Next base: position 257,455 of record SJXQ01003238.1, read on the forward strand.
CTTGTCTATTCTAAAAATTCATATCCATGTGAAAGCACGGGGATTTGCAACACTGGGACTGTTTCAGAGACACTATAAGCCCCCATTCTCTGAGGTTCTGCCCTTTCCCCACATGCCCAGGCAGCCCATGTGTGCTGGCCTCTCTCCACCCACACCACGGCCTATGGGACCCAGGTGAACACCCACTCTCCGCAGACTAATGCAATCTGTTCTCTTGAGCTTAAAAGACCCAGGCTACGGGAGGTGGATGTGGACGGGCTCTGAAGCACAAGGCCAGTCAGCTTCAGAGCGGGGACCATGGCAGGCCAAAGATACAGAAACACAAAACCCACGAGCCTTACAGAGGAAGGAGATGAACAGACGGCAGCCTAACGCGCACAGGGCATGGAGCATGCCCTGAAGGAACACCGGCCAGAACACTGAAGAGCAAAGCCCGCCTAGACAAGTCTAGTTTGCTTACGATAGTTCAGTTACGCCGTGGCTTGTCAGTCATCCTGTGTGTAACAGTAATGTGCAGACGGCCTCTTTACACTTCACCACACAAGTTGCGGTGTTACTACTGCTGATGCTCACCTGAACCCTGAACACCACCCCCATGAGACAGATGAGGCAACCGAAGTTCACAAGGGATGAGAACGGGTCTTCCACACGCCTCCTTCCCATCTCTTCTCCACACACACAAAAAAACAAAGAAACCACATCAGACTGGATCTCAAGATCGGTTCTTAGGGGGACTTTCCCTAGTGGTCCAGTGGTTAGGAGTTCACCTTCCAATGCAGGGGATGTGGGTTCGATTCTCGGTTGAGAAACTAAGATTCTACACGCCTTGGGGCAACGAAGTTCTCGAGCCACAGTGGAGATCCAGAGCAGCCAAAAAAAAAAAAGACTGGGCCTCAGGACTTCACAGTTGGTTCTCTTCCGTAGCAGCCCTGTGTGATGTAATTCCATTTTACGGACAAGAAATAGAGGCACAGATAAATTAAGTTCTGTGCTCAGCGTCACACAGCGGGTAAGCAGCATCACCAGAATCTGACCCCAGCCAGTCTGGCTGTTTGAAAGCCACATGAGAGCAGGGCACTGTACCCACAGCAGGTCCCCCGGGGAGGATGTGGGCGTGCTGGACCTGAAGCTGAAGCACACTAAGGCTGCACCAACAAGAGCTCACCACGGTGGCAAAAAACGGAGTCCACTGTCTAAAGAAGGTGACCTCCACTCTCCTGTACGGGGCTCAGTCCTTCATGGTCCAGCCAGACCTTCCTGGACTACTTGTTATTTCCACGAGGCAGGGCACGTTCCTCCTCCTCCTCTGTGTCTTTGCACATTTCCTTCCTTCCTTGGACCGTCAGGAGAGCTCGTATGCAAGCTTCAGAGCCCTGCTCAAATGTCATTTCCTCTCTGCACCAGTCCTGGCGAAGTGAAATAGGACAGCGCCCTGTGTTCTCATGGCCTTGTGTCCACAGCTCTGCGAAGGCTCCCAGGCGACCCCATTACGGCTTTAGATTAGACAGCTCTCTTCTCTACTCTCTCCTCCTGGGGGCAGGTCCAACCCTGCAGCTTCGTCACTTAGCACAGCATTGTGAGCATCTGTATCTGCTCAAATCCAACAGCTCCGACTTCTTCAGCTCCTACAAGCCAGGGCCAGCCGCACACGGAAGGGGTGGGCACCGGGCACTCCAGCTGTGTGCTCCATGACCCAGCAGCTTCCAACCCCACAGCATTTCCAGTGTTTCCACGTCTAACATCAGATATGTCTCACTGGAGAATCAGATTTATCACATCTGACTCCAGTTAAAAGATGGAGGGAAAACATCCTTCTGCCTTTCTCCCTTGGAAACATTAGGAGACAGGAGACTACAAGAGTAATATTCTCCAGGTAATAGCCCCATGGACAGAGGAGCCTGGAGGGGTACAGTCCAAGGGGTCACAGAGTTGGATGCAACTTAGTGATTCAACAACAATAACAAACAGCCCGAGGATAAAGGATCTCCTTGTGGGGAACACTTTCAGCACTCCTTTGCTTAAGTAAGTAAAGTCACTCAGTCGTGTCCGACTCTTTGTGACCCCATGGACTGCAGCCCACCAGGCTCCTCAGTCATGAGATTCTCCAAGCAAGAATACTGGAGTGGGTTGCCATTTCCTTCTCCAGGGGATCTTCCCGACCCAGGGATCGAACCCGGGTCTCTCGCATTGGAGGCAGACGCTTTAACCTCTGAGCCACCGCTTACTCTTTCCATTTTCACTTTAGGAAGGAAGCGAAAATTAGGTCGAAGCAATTCAATAACATTGCAAAATTCTCAGGGTTATAAATAGCCTCTTGCTCTATCCGCTCGGCAGTCCCAGAGAGTTCAACAGTAAACCGCCAGGATGAGGGAGCTTTGGGTCCACATCCAGGACCAGAGGGCAAAGAAGTCATCAACCCCTTTCAATTAAATGACTCTCCACCCCACCCCACCCCACCCTCTTTCAAGTACTACAGACACAAAGATGACTGGGGAAACTGCTGCTGCTGCTGCTAATGCCACCTAACAAGAGAGAGATGCACAGCGATGTGGGGAAGATAATTCTACTCTAAGGCTTGAAAATGAAAGCCCAGGTTTTCAAAGGCAAAGCCGGAGAAAACAAGAGGAAAACAGGACCTTCCGTGTCTCCAGTGAGCCTTCTTTAAGTGGCTGCTGGAAGGTGTGCTTATAAAATCAGCAGTTACAAAAGTACCCACTGAGCTCCATCAATTAACCATGCCTGCGTGGGGGGTGGGGTGGGAGGACCACTCCTGGGAGCCGGACGCTGAGAGCCCAGCAGAAAGGAAGTGAAAGCCGATCCCTGGCCATTAGTAAGGAATTCAGACTGAAGAAGGAAAGCCAGAAGGTTCCAGCTCTCCACCCTCCCCCCTCATTCCTAAGGATCAGAGCTGACTGTGCTTTTTGTTTCATTCTTTTGCTTTTGATTCAGTGGAGGAGGCTGGGGGGAGGTTGGTTTCTATTTCCTGCGATAGAACCCACCACACCAGAAAGGGGACCAGAGGTCACAGCCTCTTTCTAATTAAGGGTGTGACAATCTCCACAGAGGCTTCTCCCTCGGACAGCTTCTCAAGTGAGAAGTGACTCAACTTCCCTCGGTCAGACCCGAGTGAAGGCGAGAATCGGGGGTACAGGGAGGGGTGCTGGGTTTGCAGACTCGGATTCTGCCAATCACTGCTAGAAACACCTAGGACCATCGCATCAATGGCAGCTGAGGTTTCCCCTCAGTTTTTTTGTTGGACACAAAACTCACCCAAACGCTTAGTTAAAAGCCACTGACTTAGAGCCACAAGTGCGGTGAGGAAGGGTGTAGGAAGACGGGAACTGTCTGGGTTTCTTCTCACATAACACCCGCTCTAAGAACCACCCAGGTCTCTGGCTTAGAAAACTTCTGCAGTGCCCTGGGCTTACAGAATCGCGCTTAGACACCTTAGCAGGGCACTCGGCTCCTTCCAGTCCCACCATGGACCCTCCTCAAGGATACTCCAAATGTCCCAGCGGACCACCCTGTTCCCCCGACAGCCAGATGCTTCCAAGTCACACTTCAGTCTCAGCTGTTACTGCCTCCATCTGGTCTGGCTGCCAAACTTCTCCTCGAGCTTCAAGGCCCAGCAGTCCCTCTTCTGTATGGCCTTCCTGGTGCTCTGACCTCAGGCACAGTGAACTGTGCTCTCGTTCGCATTCGCATCTTTTACACACGGTCACGATCCAGCTGATTCACAACTGCGTGTGCAGCCTTTTCTCTTGCTCTTCAGACTGTGACCTGCCTTCCAGCACCACCAACGTTGCTGGGGAGCCCCAGATAACGCAGAATCACCTACTCCAGCCCTGACCCGCTGAACCAGAAGCTGCCTTCAAACAAGATCCCCAGCTGGTTGGCATGCACACGACAGTCTGAGAAGCCAGACTCGAGACTGGTGGTTCTCTGCTCTGGTTGTGCCTTGTCCAGGCCCACCCTGGGTGGCTGCAACACCTACCGCCCCACCCTCAGCAGGTGAGTATGATGGGCAGCCAGGGCTGGGAGACACAGCTCCAGGCTGCCAGCTGAGGGCAGGGACTCATCAAGTCCGTATCTACTCCCCTGCCCACATTTCCCCAAAGCTGGCGGCACAGGGCCTGGCCACAGCTGTGCCCATGGAATTCCATGCCAAAAATACCCTTGAGGATGCCCCTGGACCTGATTACCTTTAAAAGAGAAACAAAAACTCTAATGACAGAGGACTAGCTGTTGCCTAGAACTCTGCAAATCCCTGTAGTCATCGAGGTAGACGTAGGAGGAGTCAGTGCTTCCAGATCACTTGCCTCAGTTTCTGGAAATGAAACAGACACTGAAGTGGAAAAGGGTGAATCGGAAGTCCTGCCAGCCTTCATGGGGCTGTGGTGCTGCAGCAGGGAGGCAGAGCCTGTGTAGGGAGCAGGTATGCTGGGCTGAGAAGCCCTGGGGGATGACTGAAATCCCGGGCTGGGGGCCCGACTCCTTCAATCCTGACCCCAACAACACAGCATTGCTCTCGCTGGAAAGCTGGGCCAAGCCTCTTGTTTTATGAATACGGGAAGTGAGGTCCAGAGAAGCTGGCAAGGCCCCACCACCAGGCAGAGACAAGAGAAGGCCTCGCCTCTCACTTCTGGGTCAGTCCTTCCCCTGAGCACAGGAGGCTTGGCCAACAGCTCTGCCACAAGCCCGAGCCTTGCTGGGCCTCAGGTCCTCATCGACACGAGGAGGCTGGACTAGATATAAGTGAGGTCCCTTATAAGCTTGACCTTCTAGCATGGCAGAGTAACTTACTGAGGTTAGGAGCTTGCATTCTGGGGTGGGACAGACCTGGACTTGGATCCCAACTCTAAGAATTTCTTTATCTGTAAAATGGAGATTTCAATCAACCAACCCTACCCTATAAAGTTGTTGTGAACGATAATACATGTAAATCATTTAAGCATAGTACCTGACCCACAGTAAGTGGAATTCCAACGGTGTGAACTTGACGACATTGCAAAAACACGGTAACTGTGTTTCCCTGGCATGACAAAGCCCTATCTGCTGGGCTTTAACATACTGACAACAGAATGAGAGAACATACGTGAAGGCAATCAGAGAGGGAAAATATATAATAATGATAATAATAAATATAACAATCAGATAATAATATTATAGCAATTGTATAATATAGTATAATGATTATATGATATATAATACTTAATATTCCTTTCCTAGCAGAACCTTGGAGAGCTTCAGAGTTCCAGAGCAGTGGCCAATACAATGCCTAGCACAAAGCAGGTGCTCAACAAACTTTTCTGCTGGCTCAGTTAAAACTAGTGTGCCTAATGGGTTCACAAATGCTGGCTGCTTAAGCCAGGCAGCATCTACGTGGGAACTGGAGGAAACTGCGGACCCCCGCCACAGCCTAGAGGATTTCAAGCCCAGCACTTGAAACACATCAAGCAGCTGCTGCAGCCTCTGCCCACCACTGCTTCCGGTCCTCCACACTGCACGGCATCAGCCGCTCACCTAGTCACTCCATGATCTGGCTTTGTCCTTCCGCATACCCAGCTGGCATCCTGAAGGTGAGGGCTGTGATCACACTCCCCAGTCTCCCCAGATCCTGCTCTCACAGTGATGGGGACCTCACTCAGCAAGCTGCTGTTAAACTGAACAGCTAGCCTGTTAATTGGCACCTTGTACGAGATGCTGCAGGCTGGGTCCACTTTTGGACCCGAGGGCCAGGCTGAGCTGGTACAGGCGCTGAGCTGCGGTGACTGGACCCAGAAGCACTGGTTTTGCAGGTTTTTCCTTCAACTGCATCAAACGAGCTTGTTCCTGAGCCACCTACATAAGTGGTCCTGATGCACCCAGCCACACTGACTCTGCACGGACAGGCAGAATAAGCACAGACCCACAGGTGCCATTTTTGGGGGAAGAAGTTCCCCCACTTCCTGCACCCCCAAACCTCCCTGGCACCTCCTGGAAGCAGCATAGGATACAGAAGGACCAAACTCCAGATGAAGAGATTGGGGTCCTGGGCCCCATCTTGCTTCCTCCGCTCACAAACTTTTAGGACGATTGCTGGCAGGCAACACAACTTCTAGGAGCTTCATTATGTTTATTAGTGAAATGCACGGAACAATAATTACCTCAAATGGTTTAAGGCGATTAAATGCCGCAGGTATTAAAGCTTCTAGCACTGCACACCCCTACGAGTGGCTACTGAGCAGCTGATACGTGGTTATCACAAGCTGAGATGGGCCCTAGGTATAAAACACACATCAGATTGCAAAGGCTTATTGTTGTTGTTTAGTCTCTAAGTTATGTCCAATTCTTTTCAACTCCATGGACAGTAGCCCACCAGGCTCCTCTGTCCATGGGATTTGCCAGGAAGAACACTGGAGCAGTTGCCATTTCCTTCTCCAGGGGATCCTCCTGACCCAAGGATTGAACCCATGTCTCCTGCATTAGCTGGTGGATTCTTTACCAGTGAGCCACCGGGGAAGCCCTTCACAGGCTTCAGTTCAGTTCAGTCGCTCAGTCGTGTCCGACTCTTTGTGACCCCATGAATCGCAGCACGCCAGGCCTCCCTGTCCATCACCAACTCCCGGAGTTCACTCAGACTCATGTCCATCGAGTCGGTGATGCCATCCAGCCATCTCATCCTCTGTCGTCCCCTTTTCCTCCTGTCCCCAATCCGTCCCAGCATCAGATAACACACGGAAATGTTAATACCTCACTAGTAATGTTTTTCTATTGATTATATGTCAAAAGAATATTATTTGAAAATCTACTAGGTTCAGTAAAATGACAAGAAGTAATTTCACTTTTTCCCCTTCTTTTTTTTGGCTGCTCTGGGACTTAGATGCAGCAGGCAGGATCTAATTCCCTGATCAGGGATCCAACCCAGGCGCCCCCTACACTAGGAGGGCAGAACCTCGACCACTGAATCACCACAGAAGTCATTTGCTTTTTTAGTGTGGCTATTAAAACTTTTTTAACCACAAATATTGCACTATATTTCCACTGGACAGCAATGCTTGAGCACGGAGCCTGGCATAGTTTGTGGAGGACATCAGAGACACCACTCACACCCTGTACCTTTGGCCTAAGCCAAGTCCTCCATTCATATGTTTAATCCATATTCACAGTGACTGGCCCTGGGCAAGATGCAGGAAATACAAGGAGCAAGGACGGACCCTTTCTTTCCCTTGTGGACCTTACTACCTGGGGAGGGGCGGATAGACAGACATGAATACGTTCATAAATACATGTCAAACTGCTGCTGTTCAAGTGCCATGAAGAAGTACAGAGGGTGATGAAAGTGGGGAATTCACTTGCTGGGGGAGTCAGGGACCAGGGGTGCCTCTAGAGGAACTGATACTTGAGTGGAGATTTGAAAGATAAAGAGGACTTGACTGGAAGAAGGCCGGAGGGGAAGGTACTTCCTGGGGAGTAGGAAAGAAGGTTAAGGTTGCAGACCCGGATCTGGCCCAGGGCTCGGTATGTAGAAGGAACAAGAAAAGGCCAGTGTGACGAGTATTGAGCAAGAAGGGTCAGTAGACCGAAACTAGGGAGGAGAGGTGGGTGGCATCCCATCTCCAGAGCTTGGGTGAGGATCTGAAGGTGGTCCTGCAAAGAGGTGGAAGCCGGCCAGTTACAAAGTAAGCCAGCGAACGGATCTGAACAGAATTTTGAAAAGATCCCTCGGGCCACAGTGCCAGGCCCACTGGAGAGCGGCCCCAGCGCCCGTGTGGGCAGATGCGTTAGAACACTGCATCAGACCAAGTAAGAGGCGGGAGAGGTCTGCCCTGAGGGGGAAGAGGCAGAGATGCAAGTAAATAAACGGTCTGGGGGAATACAGGGCCGGCCCGGTAGCTGGGGCGGAGTGATGAACAGGGTCTGTTTGTGCAGGAGAGGGCGGCGATATAAAGGGAGACTCCCCAGGCTTCCGACGGGTGCCACCCAGCCCCACACACTCCCGGGCTCCGATCGATTCCTCAGCCAGCCGCTCCCCCTCCAATAACCCCCTCCCTGCCTCCAGCATCTCGTCTCGCCCCCGGGTTCCATCCTCCCACCCTTCTCCTTCCCGACCCCGCGTCCCCTACCCGGCCTAGCCGCCGCTCCTCAAGGCCTGGTCCACCCTCTTCCCCACCTGCCAGCCCTTCTGGCTGGGGGACCCGGTGCCCTCCGGTCCCACCTGGGGCCTGCTGACCCCTTCGGGGCTCCCGAGCCAGCACGGGGCGGCCCAGGCCCGCCCTCACCAGTCCCCAGGCCCCTGGGCAGAAGCAGGCCTCAGCCCTCCGCCCGTTCCCCGGTCCCGCCCCTCTGCCCTCCGCCCCTCGGGCCCGGTCCCACTCCGCTGCCCGGCGCGCCCTGGCCCCAGGAGCGCCCCACACTCACCAGGGCGCCGACCAAGGCCCAGCTCCAGCGCCGAGGTCTCCCAGCCGCCGCTCCGCCAGCCTCCCGCCTGCCCGGCCCTCCCGGGACCCCGCCCCGCGCACGCCGACCTGGACTCCTATTGCTCCGTTTCGCCGTCACGCTGAGCTCTCTTTCTTTAATTGGGCGGATTGCCTGTCACTCAAAACAGGGAGGGCCCAACTGCCCGGGCGGGGAAGAGGGAGCCGCAGGTCCCCGCCCGGCTGCCGGAGGCCTCTTAAAGGCGCAGGCTGCTTCTCCCGCCTCGGGCTATGGATTTTGGAGAAATGGGATTCCCTCCCCTCGCCCCCCCCGCAAGTGCAAGAAGCAGCCTTTCCTCCTCCTCACATTCCCCTGCTCCCCGAAACTTTTCTTTTGTCACAGCCTGGGTCCCAGGTGATACATCAGAGGTTTTGAGGGCTCAGATGTCCTCTAATGGCACTCGGCCGGGTGCCCAGCAGGCAAGGAACGTACTCAGCAGTGGGATAACTGTGGTTCGGAGAACCGAGTGGGAGGTGACAGTCGTGTCAGAGGCTGTGAGCAGCCGCGGCTGCTCACCACCGAGCTGGAGCTAATTATACCCGCACAGGGCTGACCGTGGGCGCGGAGCACAGGCAGAGGGGCACAGCTCAGCCGTACTGCTGGTAGGGACCCGTGGGAGGTGGTACTTGTCACTGCACCTGCAGATCGGAGCCGGGCCCCGCGCCAGGGCCTCACTCGTGCTGCCTCCCTTTCACACGCACAGCAATTCCGATCCATGTAGGTATTAAATGGGTCCTCTGACCGTGCAGCTAGTGATGGGCAGAGCAAGACTCCGCCTGTGCTTGACTGATCTAAAATCAATGCTTTAACCATCTTGTCTCACGGATTCTTACAACCCTCTGAGGGATGGGTATTTTGTTGTCCCTTTTACAGATGCTCAGTGAAGAGAGGAAATAATGAAACTGATACTCAGCAGAGACTAAATAAGGACTCCCATTTATATGGCACTTTACACTCTGCAAAGCATCTGAAAAGCAGTTTTACATATGTTGTTTCATTTGATCCTCAAAACATCTTGGAATTGAAGATGACCTTTATTAGTCCCCTTTTACTGGTGAATACAAAGATGCTCATGGAGGTTGTGGCTTAGTAACAGATAACGTAGCACAGCCCTTGCAGAAGTCATCAGCAAACTTTCCATAAATATCCAGATAGTAAATGCTTTTGGCTATACAGCCTCTGTCAAAACTATTCAGCTGTGCTGTTGAACTGTGCAAGCAGCCACAGACGATATGTAAACAAGTGAGGGTGGCTGTGTTCCAATGCAACTTTATTTACAAAAAATAGGTGTTGACCTGTGGCTGTACTTTGCCCACCCCTTGCCCACCAAAGCTTTTAGTAGACCATTGCTTTGTGAGATCTTCACAGAAGACTGTTATTACTCAGGCTGTTCTTTTTAATTATTAGTGAATTCACTCATCAGTACTAGAAGATCTGATCTGCTTGGGGGTCTGTCTGCTGGCCCAGGGCCAGTTTTCCCCTAAATACAGCCACTTGGACTGGGGATGAGGTGGGGGTGGTTGGGATGTCTTTCATTTTTTGAATTATGATAAGATATAAGGGTTTTTAGGAGAAGGCAATGGCACCCCACTCCAGTACACTTGCCTGGCAAATCCCATGGACAGAGGAGCCTAGTAGGCTGCAGTCCATGGGGTTGCTGGGAGTTGGACACGACTGAGCGACTTCACTTTGACTTTTCACTTTCACACATTGGAGAAGGAAATAGCAACCCACTCCAGTGTTCTTGCCTGGAGAATCCCAGAGACGGGGGAGCCTGGTGGGCTGCCATCTCTGGGGTCGCACAGAGTCGGACCGACTGAAGCAACTTAGCAGTTAGCAGCACTGTTGACGTTATCATCCTCATCATTTTACAAAGGAGAAACTGAAGGTTTAGCAAGGTTAAGGATTATATTTGAGGTCAACTCAGGAACTAGAACTCAAGTCCAGCTTTCCTCATTCCCAATTTCATCTTCCGTCTACAGAACTGGTTGGAGGAACGCATAAGAGTTCCACCTTGGTCTCAGTTCAGTTCAGTATTTCAGTTGTGTCTGACTCTTTGTGACCCCATGGACTGCAGCACACCAGGATTCCCGGTCCATCCCCACCTCCCGGAGCTTGCTCAAACTCATGTCCATTGAGTTGGTGATGCCATCCAACTATCTCATCCTCTGTCATCCCCTTCTCCTCCTGCCTTCAATCTTTCCCAGCATCAGGGTCTTTACCAATAAGTTGGTTCTTCACATCAGGTGGCCAAAGTATTGGAGCTTCAGCATCAATTGTTCCAATAAATATTCAGGACTGATTTCCTTTAGGACTGACTGGTTGAATCTCCTTGGTCTAGCAGACTTTTTTTCCTGCCCCATTACAAGATGACAGGCCAAGTTCATTTTCCCTCTCCAGCCTCGGGTGGTAATAACTCCTGCAGCTCCCTTCTTCAGGAACATTCTCCCACCTCTTCCTGCCTTATTCACTTACTGTAGCCCATAAACATCTCTCCCTCCCTGAGCCTCCACACCAAGCAGCTTTTTATTTTTATCATTTTTTTAAAAACTTTTAATTTTATATTGAAACATAGGTAATTAACAATGTTAGTTTCAGGTGTACACCAAAGTGATCCGTTATACATATGAGTATTGCTATCTTTTCTTTTTCAAATTCTTTTCCCATTTAGATTGTTATCTAACATTGAGCAGAGTTCCCTGTGCTATACCTTAGGTCCTTGTTCAGTTCAGTTCAGTTCAGTCGCTCAGTCGTGTCCGACTCTTTGAGACCCCATGAATCGCAGCGCACCAGGCCTCCCTGTCCATCACCAACTCCCGGAGTTCACTCAGATTCACGTCCATCGAGTCAGTGATGCCATCCAGCCATCTCATCCTCAGTCATCCCCTTCTCCTCCTGCCCCCAATCCCTTCCAGCATCAGGGTCTTTTCCAATGAGTCAACTCTTCGCATGAGGTGGCCAAAGTATTGGACTTTCAGCTTTAGCATTATTCCTTTCAAAGAAATCCCAGGGTTGATCTCCTTCAGAATGGACTGGTTGGATCTCCTTGCAGTCCAAGGGACTCTCAAGAGTCTTCTCCAACACCACAGTTCAAAAACATCAATTCTTCGGCGCTTAGCCTTCTTCACAGTCCAACTCTCACATCCATACACGACTACTGGAAAAACCATAGCCTTGACTAGACAGACCTTAGTCGGCAAAGTAATGTCTCTGCTTTTGAATATACTATCTAGGTTGGTCATAACTTTCCTCCCAAGAAGTAAGCGTCTGTTAATTTCATGGCTGCAATCACCATCTGCAGTGATTTTGGAGCCCCCAAAATAAAGTCTGACACTGTTTCCACTGTTTCTCCATCTATTTCCCATGAAGTGATGGGACTGGATGCCATGATCTTCGATTTCTGAATGTTGAGCTTTAAGCCAACTTTTTCACTCTCCTCTTTTACTTTCATCAAGAGGCTTTTTAGTTCCTCTTCACCTTCTGTCATAAGAGTGGTCCTTGTTAGTTATGGATTTTAAATATATCAGTGTGGACATGTCCATCCCAACCCCCTCACTATCCCCTCTCACTCTTCCCCCAGTAACCATAAGTTTGTTCTCTAAGTCTGTGAGTCTATTTCCCCAGTAGCCTTTGTTACTGAGAATAGACTCTGCTGGGAAGTAGACTCCATGTGGGCAATGGCTTTGGTGAAGTCTGCTAGCTGTCTGCCAAAACCCCTTCTCCCAGCCTTTCATAGTGACAGAGCTGCCTAGCTAAGCTTCCCTTCCCAGCCTCACTTACAGTTAAGAATGACTGGGTAGGGGCTTCCCTGGTGGCCCAGTGGTTAAGATCCCTCCTTCCAATGTAGGGGCCCAGGGTTAATCTCTGGTCAGGGAGCTAGATGCCACATGCCGCTCGACTATGGCCTGGCGCAGCCAGATCCATTTTAAAAAGTGAAACAACAAAAAGACTGGGGAAGCTTTTGCCAGTAGAAGTGATGTATGAAACTTCAGGCAAGGCCTTTGGGGCTGGCTCCTCCCTGCTCTTTCTTCTCTCTCTAGCTGGGTCCAGTCTTGACCTTGTGATGATTATAACATGCTGGGGGATGAAAGGACCACCACAGAGAAAGTTCTGGGGTCCCTGGATAGATCACATGGAGAGAAAGCTACGGGGAGACCTGGAATAATTCTAGGTCACCTTATGCTCTTATGTGAAAGAAAAGTAATCTTTGTTCTTTAAGCCATTGACTTTTTTGGGGTAGGAGGGTATGTATCTGTTTGCTAGAACCAGCCCTGCACTTACACAACCCCGAGAGTGAAAGCTTCCGTAAATTTTGTGCCCTGGGTATCTCACTTGCCTCACCCTAGTCTTAGCCCTGTTCAGTACACATTTAGCCAAGGAATAAGTCATTCCCTTTAGCTTTACAATACTTGGTTTCCTCACCCTCCCACCCCCTCAAGCACAGGTCTTTAATTGCAAGTCTCAGGAACCAACTCTGGCTAACTTTAGCAGAAAAGGAGTTTCTTGGCAGGCCAGTGGCAATTCACAGAGGTGACAGGAAGCTGGAGGACTAGCCTTAGAAAAGGACAGAGCCTGGAGATGCTTTGGGTGTTTAGGTAGCCAAAATGAATTCATTCCACCCTGTTCTCCCCTCTTTTGATCAGATCTTTCTTTGATAAGAGTCAAGGTCCCTGGAGCAAGAGTCTAGCTAGCTGGGCTCAGATAACATGCCCAGCTAAGGACACATCGCTTAGCTAAGGAAGGCAGGCACCCTGATTGATAGTTCCACCAAGGCTACTACACAAGGCAAGAGTTCTTCAGATCCCTCTATCTCCACTCCCAGCTGAGACTCTGCCATTTCAGACCAGGTGCCGTGTTTTCAGCAGAGAAGGCAATGGCACCCCACTCCAGTACCCTTGCCTGGAAAATCCCATGGGCAGAGGAGCCTGCTAGGCTGCAGTCCATGGGGTCGCTAAGAGTCGGACACGACTGAGCGACTTCACTTTTACTTCTCACTTTCATGCATTGGAGAAGGAAATGGCAACCCACTCCAGTGTTCTTGCCTGGAGAATCCCAGGGACGGGGGAGCCTGGTGGGCTACCGTCTATGGGGTCGCACCGAGTCGGACATGACTGAAGTGACTTAGCAGCAGCAGCAGCCCTGTTTTCAGACTGAAATCAACCAGGAGAAGTACCTGAAGCTGAATGTCATCATTATACGAACCCAACACAACGTCTGGAACCCAATACGGCATGATAGTTACGATCCCTGGGCCTTGTAATTACACAAGAGCCCTTTGTAACTCACAGACCTGCAAGACCAAAGAGCGAGCCCAGAGACAGAGACATCAGTAGTGTCAGTAGTAGCCCTCCTACACAAGGGCTTTCCTGGGGGCTCAGTGGTAAAGAATCCACCTGCCAAGCAGGAGACTTGGGTTTGATCCCTGGGCCTGAAAGATCTCCTGGAGAAGGAAACAGCAACCCACTCCAGTATTCTTGCCTGGGACAAGTGGAGCCTGGCAGGCTACGGTCCATGGGGTCGCAAAAGACACGACTTAGCAATTAAACAACAACTCTTACACAAAGGGTCCTGGAGCGACACCTTACCGTGTGTGGCAGATGGTGGGCATGGTAGCAGTCTTCGCTACTCGGGTGGAGGAGGAGGTGACCGTTTATAGGGGGAATTGATGCTAGGTGGGAGCATTAGTTACTAGGGTCTAATTAAGCCCCATAATTAAGAGAATTGGATATTCATGTGAGTGAAGCGGGGCCACGTTGAGTGGGGGTTGTACAGAGAGCAAGAGAGCTGCCGTCTTCAATGGCCTAACCATACAGGCCAAGCTGTGTGTGCTCGGGTATGTTACTAGATCTTTCTGAGGCTCAGTCTCCTCACCTGTACAACAGTATTGACCTTGGTGGATTGTCGTGAGAATTCAATGAAATACAGTAAACGTCCAACACTTAGCAGGGTGCCAGGCACATAATATGGAGAAGGAAATGGCAACCCACTCCAGTATTCTTGCCTGAAGAATCCTGTGGACAGAGGGACCTGGCGGGCTACATACAGTCCCTGGGGTCGCAAAGACTCAGACACAACTGAGCGACTAAACAGCAACAGCAGGAACATGATAAGTGCTCACTAAGTGGTATGTAATCTTCCAAATTATAGTAAGCCCTCAGTAAGTATTCACTGTATTCTTTTAGTTCCTCTAAAGTTACATCTGAAACTGGAGCATATGGAAATACTTCTCTAATCCTTTGACCACCCACATTTGTGTAGTCTGTCATCCCCTTTGGGGCCTCACTTTCCTCCTTACCCAGCTCACGCCTTATCCCTGGTCTTCACTATAATCATGCCCTTGTGTTTGCCCTCAACCTAAATCACTGTATGTCACACCTATGCCCAGCAACAGACTGGGGCCAGAGAAAAATACAGACCCTCACATCAGTCCTCCAGAGGAGACAATTCCTTATTCTTAACTGATGACCTTATCTCTCTGACAAAAGAGAGAAAGAAAAGAAAAAGAAACAATAAGAAGAAAACAACCTCAGATCCTCCGTAAAGGCGATCCTGGAGGGGCCGGTGTATTTCATCTCCTGTCACCTACTCAGAAATGTTACTTCAGTAGTTTTCTCCTCTCCCTTGCAGACCAATGCTTTGGTTATTCCCATCAGCATCCACCTATGCCATACGGTGGTCCACCTGTAGAGTGCTGGGGGTGCTTAGACAAAATCTTCACCATCATCTTCAAGACCTCAGCTGATCTGGCATTTGATTTCTTTCCACTCTCCTCCTAGCTCACTCTACTTGAGTCTCGTAGGTCTAATCTCCCATTCCTTGATCAGTTTTTTCCTCCCTCTCTGCCTTTGCACCCGCTGTTCCTTCTCCTGGAATACTCTTCCCCCATCATCACCTGGCTTACTTTTTTACTTTATTGAGGTCATAGTCTAATACCTCCTCAGGCAAGTCTTCCCTGACCACGCTATCATTTGTAATCCAGCTCCTCCAACCCCACTGTGTATCCTTATCCTGCTCCAATCTCTTTTATAGCCCTTGATGTCACATTGCTGTTTTGTTTTATGACTTTCAGTTTGGTTGTAGACTCCATGATAGCAGGGATATTGACAATCTTGTTCCTGGCTATCTCCCCAGGACATAGAGCATGTGTGTACATGCTAAGTCGCTCAGTTATGTCCAACTCTTTGTGACCCTATGGACTGTAGCTGGCCAGCCTCTTCTGTTCACGGGATTCTCCAGGCAAGAATATCCGAGTGGGTTGCCGTGCCTTTCTCCAGGGAATCTTCCCGACCCAGGGATCGAACCCACATCTCTTATGTCTCCTACATTGCAGACGAGTTCTGTATCACTAGTGCCACCTGAGAAGCCCCCCTAGAGCATGTCTAGTCCATAATACACGGTCAATATCTTACGTATTGCATCATCGAATAAACAAAAAGAAATCATGGTTAACTGGTCTCTATGAACTTGACTCATGCTATGTTTGAATCTTCCTAAACACTCTGAAGTTAAGCATGTTACTTCCTCCTCACAACAATAATTGTTGAAATATGATTCCTGACACCACATCAGAAGAGTTTCTGACATGGCGGCTCATAATCAAAACCAACGTGTATTTGCTAAAAGAAATAGAATTCGTATTTATTATGAGTCTACTATGTGCCAAGACATGTTGGGGGCTGTTATGCACATGATCTCATTTAAAATGGCCAACTTTTCTATGAAGCACTGCTGCTGCTGCTGCTAAGTCGCTTCAGTTGTGTCTGACTCTGTGCAACCCCAGAGATGGCAGCCCACCAGGCTCCCCTGTCCCTGGGATTCTCCAGGCAAGAACACTGGAGTGGGTTGCCATTTCCTTCTCCAATGCATGAAAGTGAAAAGTGAAAGTGAAGTCTCTCAGTCGTCCGACTCTCAGCGACCCCATGGACTGCAGCCTACCAGGCTCCTTGGTCCATGGGACTTTCCAGGCAAGAGTAGTGGAGTGGGTTGCCATTGCCTTCTCCAATGAAGCACTAGGGTGCCCATTTTACAGATAAGGAAGACTGAGGTTTAGAGATGCAAAGAAACTTGCCATGCAGCTTGTTTGGTACCCAAGTCAGTCTAACATCAAAGTACATGACCTTCTCTTTATACTCACCACTGAAAACAATACACCTGGGCATTTCACTCTTTGTCAAACACTTGTTAGGCTTGGACAGAAAAGAGATTTTGCGCCAAGGTCTTTACATGCTTTATCTCACTTGATCCTCACGTTCCCATGAGGTGCAGATTCATTACCTTTATTAGACAAATGACGAAACTGAGGCACAGAGAGGTTCAGACATTTGTCCGACGTTAATTGGTGGAGTGGTAAGCCAGTCTTCAAATACAGGTCGAATTTCAAGGCCTGGATCTCTTCTGCAGTATTGTACCGCCTCCCTTAAGACATCTCTCTGACTCAGAAAGAGGAGAAAAATGACTAAAACAGGCGAATAAAGCATCATTAAGAAAATTCATGGTGACTTGGTTTTTAAGTGGGAAGCAAAGGGCAGGAGGCAGACAGCCAGTCTAGCCTCAGCTCTTGCAGGTTGGGGGTTCACATAACTCACGATAACTTCATTTGTGAAGATCGCTCTTCCAGGAACTGGGGCTTATCTTGTATTTGTGTGAGTGGAAGCGGAGCCGGGGGTGGGAGGTGAAGATCCTGGTGAGCAGTCAGCTGTCAGTCCCGGCCAGGGACCGACTCCAGTCGCTTGTGTGAGACTAGCGCCCTCTGCTGGCCCAGGAAATCATCTACCAACACCTACAGCTCTGTGGGTGGGTGGGCCTGTGTGTAGGGGGTGGGGCAGGGGAATGAGATGTTCAATGAGATTTGCAAAATGACTAGCACATCTAGTAGATAAAAATAATAGTTATCACTTGCCAGTGTGACATTAGGGTAGGGACAGGCACTGTTTTGAGGATTTGAGTCGTTCTGACTCTTTGCAACCCCATGGACTGTAGCCTGACAGGCTCCGCAGTCCATGGGGATTCTCCAAGCAAGGAGACTGAAGTGGGTTTGCCATGCCCTCCGCCAGGGGATCTTTCCAACCCAGGGATCGAACCCAGATCTCCCGCATTGCAGGCAATTCTTTACCGTCTGAGCCACCAGGGAAGCTATATTAATTTTATTTGCTCCTAGGGACTTTTACATACTGTATCTAATTGAACCTTCACTCCGACCTGCTGAAGTCAGAATTCTGATTATTATTGCTCCCATTTTTCACAAGCGGAAACTGAAGCACAGAGAGGTTAAGTCATCTGCTGTATGGTTATTAAGTGGCGAATCTGGGGCTTGAACAAGCGGACTCCGCCTTGGCGTCCGTGCTCTGGAACCCACTACAGGGCCATTTTTTCCCGGCCAGGGACCGACTCCAGTCGCTTGTGTGAGACTAGCGCCCTCTGCTGGCCCAGGAAATCATCTACCAACACCTACAGCTCTGTGGGTGGGTGGGCCTGTGTGTAGGGGGTGGGGCAGGGGAATGAGATGTTCAATGAGATTTGCAAAATGACTAGCACATCTACTAGATAAAAATAATAGTTATCACTTGCCAGTGTGACATTAGGGTAGGGACAGGCACTGTTTTGAGGATTTGAGTCGTTCTGACTCTTTGCAACCCCATGGACTGTAGCCTGACAGGCTCCGCAGTCCATGGGGATTCTCCAAGCAAGGAGACTGAAGTGGGTTTGCCATGCCCTCCGCCAGGGGATCTTTCCAACCCAGGGATCGAACCCAGATCTCCCGCATTGCAGGCAATTCTTTACCGTCTGAGCCACCAGGGAAGCTATATTAATTTTATTTGCTCCTAGGGACTTTTACATACTGTATCTAATTGAACCTTCACTCCGACCTGCTGAAGTCAGAATTCTGATTATTATTGCTCCCATTTTTCACAAGCGGAAACTGAAGCACAGAGAGGTTAAGTCATCTGCTGTATGGTTATTAAGTGGCGAATCTGGGGCTTGAACAAGCGGACTCCGCCTTGGCGTCCGTGCTCTGGAACCCACTACAGGGCCATTTTTGTGCCGCGAGCGCCCCCTGGCAAGTCCCCTGTAAACAGCTTCACCGAGGGCGGACTCACAGTAATGGCTCAACAACTTCTTGGAAAATGGTGAACCTGCTAGGACTTGCTGCTTTCTGGACCTGAGCGGGGGGCAGGGGAGGTTGCAGGTTCTTCCTGAGGACTAGTCTTACAACCCACTGCACCCCTCTGAACCGGAGATAAGCCCCTGGCCAGCGCTAAGCTTGGCGCCATGGATCCACTTCTTCAGGAAGATTTTACTTACAAGAGAAGCCGAGAATCCTAAATAATAATATGAAATATTTAACAACCAGTGAGGCATGAAGACTGACAGATCAGAACCGACAGCTCCTGGAGAAGATCCTAGGAGCTCTGTCCCTCCCCCCTTCCCATATGGCATCGCTGCTTTAACCCTTTAGTTACTGGACTGTGAGGAGGTGGAGGGGTCAGAGGTGGAGCGAGAGCTCAGAGAGGCTGGGGCTGTGGAGGAAACGCTGAAGGGTTTGAGGCATCTACTATTTATCAGCTAATGTGGGGGAATTTTACTGCTTTAATGGTTGCTATGGCTACACAGGCTGAGTAATGCCGTCTTTACTGTGGGTCCTCAGGCTGCTTGCTTCATCTCTCTGAAATGTATTATACTCATCTCTAAAATAGGGATAAGAGTGGAAATTGACTCATGGGCTGGTGAGGGGGTTATAGGAGGTGAAATCAAGTAAAGGTCCTGCTTGTAGCTCTGAGTAGGCGTTCAGTCGATGGGAGTTGTGGCTAAACGGATGTGTGTGTGTGTGTGTGTGTGTATGGAGTGTGAGGAGAGTGAAGTAGCCTTGTTGACCCAGGGCCGCCTTGTCTCACCAACCATGCCTTCATCACTTTAAGTGTAAGCCCAGCCCTGGAGATCAGAGCTTGGGTGTGCCGCGTGGGTTCCTTTATTGACTGACGCTTCTCTTGCTCCTGGAGACACCTCCGTGAGTGTTCCTGAACTGGCTTGGTTTGTCTGGAGCAGCTCCTTGGTTGTTGAGAAGCTGGACTGGCCATGATAGAAGTGAAGACCCACTCTCAGGACTTCCCTGGCGGTCCCGTGGTTAAGGCTCTGTGCTTCCACCACAAGGGTCATGGGTTCAATCTCTGATCCCCGGTCAGGGAGCTACAGCATCCAGGGGCCTGTATGCCTCCTGGCATGGCCAAAAGACTTAAAAAACAAAGCAAAACCCACCCTTGCCAGAGAACCTCGCCTTAGAGGTTTGGCTAGGGGAGGAGCCCAGCTGGAGGGGCTCCTGTTTATTGTAGATTTTATCTGTTCCTTCCGCAAATATTTGTCAAGTGCTCAGTATATGCCATTCACGGGTTATATAGAGTGAGCAAGACTAACGTGCTCCCTGCCTCAGAGCGTTCACCGTCCCACGGTGGAGATAGACAGCAAACAAACAAGCAACTAACTAACTAAATTAATTAATTAAAAACATTATTATAAACAGGGATAAATGTTCTAGGAGAATGATTAGCCTCAGTTCAGTTCAGTTGCTCAGTCGTGTCTGACTCTTTGTGACCCCACGGACTGCAGCATGCCAGCCCTCCCTGTCCATCACCAACTCCCGGAGCTTGCTCAAACTCATGTCCATTGACTTGGTGATGCCATCCAACTATCTCATCCTCTGTCGTCCCCTTCTCCTCCTGCCTTCTATCTTTCCCAGCATCAGGGTCTTTTCAAATGAGTCAGTCCTTCGCATCAGGTGGCCAAAATATTGGAGTTTCAGCTTCAGCATCAGTCCTTCCAGTGACTATTCAAGATTGATTTCCTTTAGAAAGGACTGGTTGGATCTCCTTGCAGTCCAAGGGACTCCCAAGGGTCTTCTCCAACACCACAGTTCAAAAGCATCAGTTCTTCAGCGCTCAGCTTTCTTTATGGTCCAACTCTCCCATCCATACATGACCCAGGGCCCCTTGTCTCACCATCCCTTGCCTTCATCACTTTAAGTGTAAGCCCAGCCCTGGAGATCAGAGCTTGGGTGTGCGGCGTGGGTTCCTTTATTGGCTGACGCTTCTCTTGCTCCTGGAGACACCTCCGTGAGTGTTCCTGAACTGGCTTGGTTTGTCTGGAGCAGCTCCTTGGTTGTTGAGAAGCTGGACTGGCCATGATAGAAGTGAAGACCCACTCTCAGGACTTCCCTGGTGGGGAAAAACCATAGCTTTGACTAGATGGACCTTTGTTGGTAAAGTAATGTCTCTGCTTTTTAATATGCTGTCTATGTTGGTCATAGCTTTTCTTCCAAGGAGTAAGCGTCCTTTAATTTCACGGCTGTAGTCACCATCTGCAGTGAGTTTGGAGCCCAAGAAAATAAATCTCACTGTTTCCATTGTTTCTTCATCTATTTGTCATGAAGTGATGGGACTGGATGCCATGATTTAGTTTCTGAATGTTGAGCTTTAAGCCAATTTTTTCACTCTCCTCTTTCACTTTCATCAAGAGGCTCTTTAGTTCTTCTCTTTCTGCCATAAGGATGGTGTCATCTACATGTCTGAGGTTATTGATATTTCTCCCAGCAATCTTGATTCCAGCTTGTGCTTCATCCAGTCCAGCGTTTCTCATGATGTACTCTGCATATAAGTTAAATAAGCAGGGTGATAGTATACAGCCTTGACATATTCCTTTCCTGATTTGGAACCAGTCTGTTGTTCCATGTCCAGTTCTAACTGTTGCTTCTTGACCTGCACACAGGTTTCTCAAGAGGCAGGTGAGGTGGTCTGGTATTCCCATCTCTTTCAGAATTTTCTACAGTTTGTTGTGATCCACACAGTCAAAGGCTTTGGTGTAGTTGATAAAGCAGAAGTAGATGTTTTTCTGGAACTCTCTTGCTTTTTTGATGATCCGCAGACGTTGACAACTTGATCTCTGGTTCCTTTGCCTTTTCTAAAACCAGCTTGAACATCTGGGAATTCACTGTTCACATATTGCTAAAGTCTGGCTTGGAGAATTTTGAGCATTACTTTACTAGCATGTGAGATGAGTGCAACTCTGTGGTAGCTTGAACATTCTTTGGCATTGCCTTTCTTTGGGATTGGAATGAAAACTGACCTTTTCCAGTCCTGTGGCCACTGCTGAGTTTTCCAAATTTGCTGGCATATTGAGTTCAGCACTTTCACAGCATTATCTTTCAGGATTTGAGATAGCTCAACTGGAATTCCATCACCTCCACTATCTTTGTTCATAGACATGCTTCGTAAAGCCCACTTGACTTCACATTCCTGGATGTCTGGCTCTAGGTGAGTGATCACACCATCGTGGTTATCTGGGTCATGAAGATCTTTTTTGTATAGTTTTTCTGTGTATTCTTGGCACCTCTTCTTAATATCTTCTGCTTCTGTTAGGTCCCTACCGTTTCTGTCCTTTACTGAGCCCATCTTTGCATGAAATGTTCCCTTGGTATTCTAATTTTCTTGAAGCGATCTCTAGTCTTTCCCATTCTATTGTTTTCCTCTGTTTCTTTGCATTGATCACTCATTTCCCCACATTTTAGCAAGGGAAGGAGGAGGATTGCAGTCTTGGAGGTCCTCTCTGAGGAGGTGATGATTATACAGAGACTTGATGGCTGAATAGCAGTCTTTCAAGTGAAGGAGAGAGGGTTCCTAGCAGAAGGGCCAGCAATGTGGGAAGACCAGGAGGCAGGTGAGATCCAACTTGAACTGAGTCATTAGACTGTAAAGGAAGGAGGAGAGATGGGCAGGGAGAAGCCAGTTAACGCAGGTCTTATCAGCTCTGAAGTAAATAGTTTCAGTTTTGTTCTATGTCCAATGGAAATCACAAGAGGGTTGGAAGCAGGGGAATGACAAGATCTTTGACAATTCTGCAAAAAGAGCTCTTGGGTGCTGTGATCTGATTGTGTTGAGAATGGCTGGTAGAGTTCAAAGACGGAAGCAGGAGGACTAAATGCGATGTGAATATTAAAAGCCTGCAGACTCCTAGGAAAAGACTGATTTTTCTATAGCCCTAGGGATAAATAACCACCAGAGCTGGTCTTCAACCTGTCTAACAGGTCAAGGGCAACTCACCTCACTGATCCTGCCTCTGAAACCAGCCAACCAGTGACAGTCTGTGCTTTGAAAACCAGCCAACCTGCAGCAGTTTCACTGAAATGAACATGCTTCTAAGGCTGGCATTGCCCTAATCCCACTTTTGGAAACAATGCAATCCCAAAATAAACTTTTCCCAAAACCTATGTAGGATTAACCGTTTGCTTTGCTGATGAGACTATGCTGAGCAATCGAGTGCTCCTACATGCAAGGAAGCAATGAGTTCAGCTGGTTACAATACAGATTGGTGGTCTGCCTCTGCATCAGAGCTCTTTACAGTCATCCTGGCTACAGACGACGATGGTGTGTGACTGCTGAGACTGTCCTGCTGGGCTTTTTGCTGCTGGCTCTCGCTGGTCCAGGCTTCACCGGCTGACCATCCTCTTTTGAAGTTCACTCTCTCCCTTTGGAGGTTTTAGGCCTTCATTTCGGCAGTCACCTCTTGGCCCCAGGGGATGCTACCTCCTCTTCGAGGGGGAGGTATGGGTCATGGTCTAATCAGGAGTTGGAAACCACACCAGTTATTTAAGAGAGATATATTGATATAAAGAACTGTTAACGGGGTATCAAGTTGTTAAGTAGGCATCTAAAAAAGGATCAAAAGAACTCTTAAGTTCTCACGAAGGCAGTGACTGCAGGAAACGTCTATTACCTCTAAGGCTCAAAGAACAAAGGAAAGACACTGACATTATTAAAACCAAGTTTCAGAAGCCTATGAGGACAGTCCCTGGCCAGCTTGTGCTGGTGTCTGAGCTCAGAGGAGGGACCTTGAGGGTGGGATGCTGACCTTTGAGGGGGAGCCGCTCCCCCAGGGGCTGGATGTCCCTTGTGGTTCAGGGGTTAAGATTCATGCTCCCAATGCAGGGAGCCTAGGTTCCATCTCTGGTCAGGGAACTAGATCCTGTGTGCCTCAAGTAAAGATCCTGCATGTTGCAACTAAGACCCAGCACAGCAAAAACAATTATAATAGGCTTCCCTGGTGGCTTAGACGGTAAAGAATCCACCTGCAATGCAGGAGACCCGGGTTCCATTCCTGAGTCAGGAAGATCCCCTGTAGGAGGGAATGGCTACC
The DNA here is from genome assembly GCA_006408695.1 of Aepyceros melampus. Lineage (NCBI taxonomy): Eukaryota > Metazoa > Chordata > Mammalia > Artiodactyla > Bovidae > Aepyceros > Aepyceros melampus. The sequence goes on from SJXQ01003238.1 coordinate 281,092, forward strand.
CTCTCCAGTATCCTTGCCTGGAGAATCCCAGGGACAGAGGAGCCTGGTGGGCTACAGTCCATGGGATCGCAAAGAGTGGGACACAACTGAGTGACTAGCACTAACTAAAAATATGTTTTTTTTAAAAAAAGTTTTCCACAAGTGTTAAAAAGAACCCTTGCAAACTGGAATCAACTGGTGTTACAGGAAGAAATATAGATGTGCGTGTTGTACTTAGTGTGACTCTCTGGGACCCCACAGGCTGTAACCAGCAAGGCTCCTCTGTTCCTGGAATTCTCCAGGCAAGAATACTAGAGTGGGTTGCCATTTCCTTCTGCAGAGGATCTTCCGACCCAGGGACTGAACCCACGCCTTTTGAGTCTCCTGCATTGGTGGGCAGATTTTTCTACCACCAGCGTCACCTGGTAAGCCTCAGGTGATGAGAGGAAGAAACAGGCATGCCCAGTGTGAACATGGGATGCTGGGGTGATGCTCTCAAGAATCACACAAAAGGACAGGGGAAGAGCAGTTTCTTTTCCTCTTCTAGGCTTGCAGCTCCTGCCAGGACACTCTCCCCACTTAGCAGAGACTAGAAGGGGGCTGCTGGCAAAGCTGCAGAGCGTTTCCAGAATCCCAGCGCCAGCATCACAAAGCAGAGCATGGAAAGGTGGGTTTGGAGCTGAGAGGCAATAGCTGGATAGCTGAACAGGTGACATTCTATATCTGTCTGTAGACTGTGTTTTGGCTTGTCTTAGTGTTTCCTTATCAGAGGGCAGCCTTGTTTCTAAGATTTTGGAAGTCACCTCACATTTCTCTTGGTTGCCCCTTCTCCAGTGGTGGGCACAGGTGCAAACACAGATTAGTTGATTCCCAGCAAAGAAGGGTGATGCCTCCGGTGAACAAAGGAACAGAGGAAGTGGGCGGTGGTGGGAGTTCAGCCCGAATGGTTCACATCCCTGGAAGTGGCCACTGTGCCTTCGCATTTGCGTTGAAGGATGGGTGATAGGTGGCATTCCAACAGCTTAGACACAGGCCCTGTAAGGCCTGTGTTATAGACGAATAAACTGAGGTTCAAAGCACCCATTTCTTGAGTCAGAACAAACTCCATCTGTCTGACTGCTGACCCGAGATGCCTAAACTTCTGCCTGGCAACTAGAGCTTGTAATTTCTTCAGGTTTCTCATCCTATAAAATGGGGATAATGACATCTGCCTTTTGGGTGATGATGAGGATTAACTGGCTTCATATATTAAATAAAAACATAAAGCCATTTTGGGAGACAGATGCTGGACAGATTCCCACTTTCCACTCACCAGCCTGCCAATTTGTAGTTCAAGTTCGTGCCTCAGCAAAAGGATAAAGCAGTCCCTGTCCGGATCTGGGGGTGGGAGGGGTGGTGGCGTTCTCACTTGGTTGAGAACAATCAAGAATGTAAAATCATTGAATGTCACTGTCTCAGCAAATGCTAATAATAGGGCTAATCATAATAATGATAATATGCTCCCATTTAACGAGCGCCTACTATATATGTGTCAGGTATTTTACATTGTTACTCTGCTCTGTGTATTCATCCAATAGGTATTTAGCTCACTACATGCCAGGCATCATGTTATATTAACTCTAATCATCACAGTGAAACCGACTGGTAGGTATTATTATTCTTGTTTAATAAATGATAAAACTGGGTTGACAGAGCACACGGAACCAGGCTGTAGAATAAGTATGATGGATATCTAGTGTGAAAGAGCCTAGTGCATTAAATTTTTTAAAAGCTCCCCAAAGCTTTGTAAATGAAAATGTTTCTTCTTTAAAAAAAAAAAAAATAACTCTTTTAAAAAAGTAAACATCTCAATAGATAGGTTGAAGAGCAAAATGGGTAGAAGAGTTAGTGAGCCAGATCAAGCCAAGGAATTCTCCCAGAATGCAGTACAAAAGAAGAAAGAGATGAGAAGTATGAACAAAGTGTTAAGAGACAGTTACGCAAGTTCACTGTCTGCTTGATGTGAGCTACACAATGAAAGCAGAAGACAAAGGAAGGAGGGAATCCCCAAGGCAAGGCGATCATTCAAGGCATTTTCTTAGGATTTAAATACGTGTGCTCTTACATGGAGAAAACCTAGTTACAGGTCCTGTACAGCTCACAGGAATTACTTCCTGCAATTTACAAGAAGTCTGTCAAAAGACCTATATCTAAGCATATCGCAGTGGAATTTCAGGACCCTGAGCATGAAAAGAAAGTGGAAAAAATTAGGCTGGAATGAGAATACAGTGGACATCAGGCTTCTCATTTGCAACTTTGTAAGCAAGAAAACACCAGAATGATGTCTTCAAAGTTCCCTGGTGAAAGACTTGTAAATTTAGGATTCTTTATCCAACTAAGCTTCCAAGCAAATGTAGGGCATCACAAAGACACTTTAAGACACAAATGGACTAAAACTGTTTGTAACTCAGAGTCCATACAGAGCTGCAGTTCTCATCGGGGTCCTGCTGGCATTTGGGGTGGAACAATCAATCATTCTGCGCACACACCTAGTGTCCTTCACGGCCACCCACCCACTAAATGCCGGTGGCATTCCTCCTCAGTCACTGTGACGATACAAAACACCCCTACATGGGAAAGGAGTGTGGTATAGCCACTGGTTGAGAACCCACTGGTGTAGATGGTAAACTTCAACAAAGAGAAAATGAATCCAGGAGGAAACCACATGACATAAGAAGCACAGGTAAGCAAGGAAACCAACAAAATTTATGTTTAAGTCTAAATGAATAAATTTATTTACAACAGTTAATCAAAAGCTGAGATGATAACCCATGGGGTCTCAAAGAGTCGGATACGACTGAGCAACTTCACTAATTAAGATGATAACATGGGGTGGAGATACATAAAATCTGAGAAAGAGGCAGGAGATTCTCATTTTATTTAGTTGGAAGACATAGATATTAATTAACTCTAGATGTTGATTAAGAATATGTTAAGCTATGGGACTTCCCTGGTGGTCCGGTGGCTAGGACACTGTGCTTCCAATGCAGGGGGCCTGAGTTCAATCCCTGCTCAGGGAACTAGATCCCACACGCCCCATGCCACAACTCAGACGCAGCCTGGCCAAAAAATTAAAAAAGAATGCGCTTAACGATGTGTGTCAAAGATATAAAGATAATAGGGGGAAAAAATAAAGATAATAGGGTCAGAATATATATTTTCCAAGACAGTAGAAGGAAAATTAATTGAGAGCAAATAAAATGTTATCAACGAACCAAAAAGCAGGGATGAAAGAGAAGCATGGAAACAGCACATGCAATAGAAAATCCATGGTAAACTGGTAGAACATGTGCAAATATGTCCGTAGCCATAATAAATGTATTAAATTATATAAACTATATTAATACACTAAATCCAATATTAAAAGACAAAGACTCTAAATTGAGTTTAAAGCCAAACTGCATGATGTTTTATAAGAGACAGCAAAAACAGGGTACTATAGAAAACTTGAAAATACTGAGATGGGAAAAGTATTGCAGGAAATGGCAGCAAAGGGAGAACATCAATGTTAGCATTAGGCAAAATGGGTTCCAAGGCAAAAATAATCAGTATGATTGAAAAGGCAAAAATAGATACTGGGATTACCTGCCGGTGCAGGAGACACGGGTTCAATCTCTGGTGTGGGAAGATCCCGCCTGCCGCGGAGCACGGGTCGCAACTCCTGAGCCCGCTCTCGAGCCCGGGAGCCACGCTGCTGCCGAGGACTGCACGTCTGGCCTGCGCTCCGCAGCAAGGGACACTCACGCACTGCCACGCAGGGCAGCCGCTCTCGCCGCAGTTAGAGAAAGTCCCCGCAGAAGCAGCAGAGACCCAGGGCAGCCAAAAATAAATGAGTAAGTAAAATCTAAAAATAGATATTGAGAACACACTCAATCTACCAAGTAAGTTTAATCTTTGTGCCTATATGTACCTAGTAACATATGGTTGAAATGTGTAATACGAAACCTGATAGAATTAAAAAGAAAAAACAAATCTACAGTTTTGTCAGAAACTTTAACTTACCTATTAGAAATCTACAGAAACAAGTAGTCAGGAAATCAAGAAAAGCGTTAGCATGATTAACAAGCTTTACAGAATAAAGTTATAAATATACATCTGTTATATGGAGATAATGTGTTTTCCCTTTTCAAACACATGTGTAACTCTGACAAACACTGTACCTATTTGAAATAATAGTTTTTTTTCTTTTAACCCTTCTTCTCACTTTTCTCCTATTTTTCTCCTATATTTTTCTATATTTTTTCCAATTTCTGCTATATTTTCTTTCCTCCCTTCCTGTTTTTCTCTCTCTCTGTACCACCTGCTTTTCTTCCTCCCAGGTAACCTTGCTAGCAGATGGATTATATCCTCCTGTATTTTTTTCATGTTCATAAAGTCAGATGCAAATGTATATATCTGTTAGATTTCTCTCCCTATCTCTTACAAAAATAGAACCTCAGTTTATAGTACATTTCTCTGGATCTTGTAGAGATGAAAGATGGAAATACCTTCAAGTCAGCAGAGGCTTAAGACATTCTTTTTTAGTGGTGGTGTGACGTCATGATAGAAATGTACCATGATGTATTCAACTATTTGAGCATACACTTTATTTTTAGGGTTTCATTGCAATCATGTTCACTGTTGATGTGAATAACCACAGCCACATATATTCTGGTGCTTTTAATTCTATGGGATGGATTCCCAGGCATGAAATTGCTGGGTCAAAGAATGTGTGAAACTGTTTTATCTTGATATACGTTGCCAGATTGCTCTTCAACAAGGTCATCGCTACTGGAATGTGGTGAAGAGAGTCCCTTCCGAGCCTAGAGTAGGTGTTATCATGCTCTCGATTTGCTAGTCTGATGTGAGTAAAGTGATATCTCACTGTTATTTAATTTGCATTCCCTGATTCCTAGGGAAGATGAACATCTTTTTCGGTTTGTTCGCCATTTGGATTTGTTCTGCTATGCATAGTCTAGTGATAGCATCTGAGGATTTAATTCTGATACTAATTTGCAAATGCTCTGTGTATATATAGATATTAACCCTTTATCTGCCATCTGCACTGCAGATAGTCCCAAGATCTGATTGAGGGCTGAAAGGTAAAGTGTTATAGATATTCTTCTAAGATTTCAATGGTTTGATGTTTTTTTAGACCTGTCTTTAATTCATTTGAATTTTTTGTTTGTTTAAATGATGTGAAATAGGGTTCTGATTTTATTTTTTCAATCTCTCCATTCTCTACTATAGTCCTCAGTAACCACAGGGGCAATTATTTTATTTGAAATGTGACTGGTCTGACTTGAAATGGGCTGTAAGTTTAAAATATATACCAGATTTCCAAGGCTTGATATGAAGAAAAGAAAGTACAATGTCTCATTAATAACTTTTATCTCGATTACATGTTGAAATAATAATATTTTGGATATATTGGATTACATAAATATTAAAATTACTTCATATATTTTCTTTTTATTCTTTTTAATGTGGCTCAGAGAAAATTTTTAATTATATACACAGCTTACATTATATTCCCATTGCACAGACTGTTCCTGATCATTGGTAGTGCCAGAACTATTTTTTAAACATTTTTATTCTCTTTCATTTATCTTTTATCTGCCTTTTGAGAGGCGTATCTGTTTTATTGCTTATAATAGACATCTGTCTGATTCATCACTTCCCTTCATCTTTTAAACAGTCTTTTTATATTTGGAGAAATAATTCATCAAATCTCAAATTCCCAGCCTCCCTCACCATTAGGCTGTGTGTACTGGACTTTTGCAGGATGAATGGGAAGTGAGCTACATGGGGAACCAGGTTCTAGGAGTTTCCATTTCCATGGGTCCAGGTGGCACAGGCAATGAGCTTTGAGGATAGCAGCCCCAAGAGTGGTTTTAAGGTCAAGGTCGTGGCTTTGGGCAGATAGTAACAGCACAGCAGTTTCCTCATTGGGCAGGACTGGGTATGGTTTTGGGGCATTGCTTAACCTTGAGTCTGACTTTTCAGCCCTCACAATGACTCTCTTTAAAGAAAAAACTTGCTTGCTCTTTAATCATCAGAATCAGCTTCCACTGCAACACAGAACTCACTATAGAATGGGATGGTCTTCAAGAAGAGGATTTGGGATGTTTTTCTTACTGTTTAAAAAATATCTTCCATCTTTTTAAATTTTTTTTAAAGTTATAAAAGTGATAACACATTTACAGAAGACTTGGAAAATACAGAACAAAGTTACATATAGTTCCACTATAATTACACTTATTTTTAAAGTAAAGTAAGATTTTTAGTTGGAGTTTCAACATCAAACTCTCAAAACTTAATAGAATGAATATACAGAGACGTAGAAGGATATAGTAAACCTGAAAAGCACTATGAATCAATTCAGTGTGATTAAGATTTATACAATTTTCACCCAACAGTAAGATACACATTCTATCCAAGTTGCCATAGACTGTGAACTGGGGACAAAAAACAACGTGGAAAAATTTCATGGCCTAAAGGTACTGAAATCATACAGAATCTGTTATCACTGTGAAATAAAAAATATCTTCCACCCTAATGAGTTCTCTCTTCTTACTTTTTATCCCCAGCTTATTTTCTTGGTCTTTTTCTACTTCTCAAGGAGACTATTGTCTTACCCTGACTTCCCCAGAAAATAGAGGCCTATGTCAAAAGTTTACCTGCTAATACTTCACGGGGTTTGTGCAACAGACCAGCTGCAGGAAACCCAGTAGAAGGAAAAAGTGAGGCAGGGAGGAAGCAGAGCTGACTAAGAGGCGGCATTTCTGAGAGGCCCACTGTGTTACAACCAGTGGAGCTAGCTGCTCAGGCTCACGGTACATCCTCAGAGAGGCTGGATGAACTACTCTGTCTTGGAGCATCCTTTAGCAAGAGAAGGTGAGATGAGTTTATCCACTGGGTCCTTCTCTGTCCCCCAACTCCTATGGCTCAAAGTCTGCCTCAGAGGGCACTAACTCAGCATATCCAAGGCAGTGTTCTGTGGCCTCTGGAGAAGCCAGAACCTCCTGGACCAATCTGGCTGCGGCAGAGTGGGCTGTCTCTCCCTTTCTGTCTGTGCTACCATGGGACTCCTCAATCTGTAGTGCAGACGATGGCAGGAGCCGTGACCTGGCTTAATGACCAGGGAATAGCTTGCCATTCCCTGCAGAGCCTCTCCATCTAGGAATCAAGACAAATGATTTAGAGGTGAGGTGGGTGAGTCGTGGGCTTGAGGGGGGCAGCGCACAGAGGTCTGTGGAGGTGCATAACCTCAGTCTGACATCCTGCCCCTTGCACCATTCAGATCCGCTTTCACCCTCTTGTAATATATGGAGCACACACAAGAACAAGGTGCCCTCATTTCTTCCCTCAGAGGGGAGATATAAGTCAGTTTTTCAAGGCAGTAGCTGTTCAGTGAAGCAGAGAAATGCCTGGGGACAGAGGGAGTAAGGGGGAGACAGGCGGGGAAAAAGAGTGGAGAGCAGAATGTGGTATAGACCTGAAGCAATGCTTAAACTGAAACATACACAAGCATTACACTCTTTCCATTTATAGATGAAGTTACTTAAGGTAAAAGATGTCCCTTGAGGGTAGCCTTTTCTACCTCCCATAAGCTTTCCAATAAAGAAATCTCCATTTCTTTGTTTTCTGGATAATCTGTAATTTCATTTTTCACTTTCCTTTGATTCAGGTGTTCCCAAACAGACTTAATTTCCATGTAGTTAGCATGTTCTGGTGACTTTAAAAATGATTTGCTTTTCATTTATTGAATGATGAGCAGAGATGAAGCATCAAATTTATTGAATTTTTCAAGATTTTCCTTTTAGCCCAGGGGATGATACATTTTAGTAAATGCTCGTGTGTTGATGTATTGAATATGTATAAAAAGTATGTTCTGTATTTGAAGAAACATTCATTTGAGTTTGTAGATCATATTTTTAATTCTTCCATATCTCTACTTTTCCCTATCACATCTACTGATTTTGAAAGAAATATATTGAAACCTCCTACTGAAATTATATTTTCATGAGATTCTCTTTGTATTTCTAATAAATTTTGCTTTCTATATTTACCTGCTACAGTTTTAAGCCCATTGCATCCTCTTACAAATTATGCAGTAGCAGTGCCCTTCTTTGCAGCCACAAAATTAAAAGACGCTTGCTCCTTGGAAGAAAAACTGTGACAACCCTAGACGGTGTATTAAGAAGTAGAGGCATCACTTTGCCGACAAAGATTTATATAGTCAAAGCTATGGTTTCTCCAGTAGTCATGTATGGATGTGAGAGGTGGACCAGAAAGAAGAATGAGCAATGACGAATTGATGCTTTTGAAATGTGATGCTGGAGAAGACTCTTGAGAGTCCCTTGGACTGCAAAGAGATCAGTCAAACCAGTCAGTCCTAAAGGAAATCAACCCTGAATATTCATTGGAAGGACTGATGCTAAAGCTGAAGCTCTAATACTTTGGAGATGCTTTCACTGAATCGGTATCACAGCCTACTTCTGCCTAAACCTTCCTTCCTTTTGGAGATGTTGATCCCAAGAGCACTCTTAATAAACCTTCATCCTGGGCTTCCCTGGTGGCTCAGGGGTAAAGAATCTGCTTGCCAATGCAGGAGACACGGGTTCGATCCCTGATCTGGGAAGATGCCAACGTGCTGCAGGGCAACTAAGCCTGTTGCTCACAACTGTTGAGCTTGTGCTCTAGAACCCGGGAAGCTCCAGCTACTGAGGCCAAGTGCTGCAGCTACTGCAGGGCCCGTGCTTCGCTGCAAGAGAAGCCACTACAGTGAGAAGCCCTCGCACCACGGCTAGAGAAAAGCCACACAGCAATGAAGGCCCAGCACAGCCAGGAACAACGCATAAAATTATTAAAGAAAACCTTCTTCCTTCCTTTTCACAAATGTTGATCCCAAGAGCACTTCACATGCAAATCTCTGTTGCAGTCTTTTCTCCAGGAGAGTCAGCTCTGACAATAGGAGATTGCCCTTATTCTTAAGGGACGCATACTTCAGAGTGAAGTGTCATAATGTTGGTAACTTATTTTCAAAGATTCAGACAAAATGCGTACGTATGTATAAAACAAAAGACACAGAGATAAAGCAAATATGGCACAATAACAGTTGGGAATCTAAATGGTTCATATAGGGATGTTTATTGTTGCATTCTTCTGCCTTTTCTGGGGATTTGAGATTTTACAAAATACACAAATGAGAATAAAATCCCTTTAAACTCTTTTTAATAGATGTCTCAGTGGGACCAAATTCACAGTTGAATATTCAATCAGTCCTCTATCTCTCCCTGGGACCTCTTCATTATTTTAAATCTTTCGTTTGCTTTTCTAATAAAATTATTTAAATCCGTAATTCTTCCTTTGAATTTTTCTTTGGTCACACTTCAAAGATTTTTATATTTTGTGCTCCCATTGTCATTCATCAAAATAATTGATAATTTCTATTCTAACTTTCTTTTTAATTCAATAGATAGCTAAAGAGTAAATTTTGGATATTCATATTTTGGAGGGTTTTGATGGTGGTGAAGTTTTTATTTTTTGTTTGGCTATTCTGGGTGGCGTTTTCTAGTTTTACTGCATTGTAGTCTATGAGAAAGCTTGTAGTGTTTCTGCCTTTTGACTACAATAAGTCCCCTACACACGAACCTTCAAGTTGCGAACTTTCAAAGATGTGAACATGAGTTCCATCAATGTCAGGCCTGAGTGAAATTGCAGCTTGCCCTCGTCTCCTACTGTTGACGATCCTTCAGCTCTGCCATCTCCCAGCACCTCGCCGTTCTCCAGTCAGTAACCCTTCTTGCCCGTTTATTCAGTACTTGCCCCTATGTGCCAGCTGTTCCATAGTTTTACTATACTTTTCAAGGCACTGTACTGTAAGACTAAACACGTTTATTTTTTGTGTTTGTTTTTTACATATCATTTGTGTGAAAACTATTATAAACCTGTTACAGTACAGTACTACATAGCCGATTGTGTTAGGTGGGTACCTAGGCTAATTTTGTTGAACTTATGAACAAATTGGACTCAGAACCCACTCGCAGAAGAGAACTCACTTGCGTGCAGGGGACTTACTGTACAGGGAAACTTCCTGTGCGAATTCTGGGGAGATGGCTGCTTGAATACATCCTTGCTACTCTATCTTTCAATTTAAAACCAGCTACTGAATGCTTTTTGAGGACAGCAGCTTCTGAGGTCTAGAGTATAAGTAAGATCGAGTGCACCTCTGGAGTCTAGTCTGGGTCCAGTGAGAGCCCCACTCCCAGGGCCCGGGAGTGATGGTCAGAAGGAAAGAGGGAACAGCTGGGAACGTCTGACTTACGCGAATCCAGGCTTCCTGCAGGAGCAGCTTCACCTGCCCACGGGGGCGTTCTCAGCCTCACTGCTCTAGAGCTCAGAAGGCTGAGCTGGGAGCAAGTAAGTGTGCTGGGCCCTTTCTTTCCTGGGGAAATGCCAGCTGAGGAGATGAGAGAGCAGAGGGGTCCTTCTGGGACCAGCACCCCACGAGCTGGGGCACTGCTGACCCAGGAGACCTAAGACTGCTGAGCCATCCTAGGCTCGAAGGCCTGACCGGCTGCAGGGCTCCAGCAGGGAGTCCTGAACGCGCACCTCGGGGAGCCAGCAAAGGGAAACACCAGCACACCCGAGGGGTCCTTGAGACGAGAAATGGAGAGAACTGGCATGTGACAGAGAACAGCTAGTACTAACTCACTGGAGGAGAGAAGATAATGTGGACAGAAATCGAGCATGAAAACAACCCCTGAGGCAGGAGCTAGATGGGCCCCAGGCTGAACAGTTCTCTCCCCTGTGCCCAGAAGCTCCCTGAAAGCGGAAGGACGGAGGCGGCTGGGCCTGCCCAGATGGGAGCTAAAAGACCACATATTCCTCCTTCTCAAAGTCAAGGAGACCTCTCTGGCTACACAGGTGGGTAAAAGCTCCTTGGAGGTCAGAAAAGGAGGGGGCGTCCCCTCGTAGTAGGTTCTGTCAACTCCCCGTAGGCCTCTTCACTAGAATCCATCTTGACTGAGAGACGCCCACGTGCGCATGGGAGGATCCTGAAATACACCAAATGGACTCAGAATCAGGCAGGTTAAAATGACTGGTCAAGGAAACTGATGAGAACTGTCCCATGAAACTGATTCAAACCACCACGAGGGTGTGATCTCTGAGCCAGGCCCGTGTGTCTGTCCACATATGCTGTTTTTTCCTAATAAATACTTGTTTCACTACCTTTGGTCTCTGGGAATTCTTTTCCTGCAAACCCAAAGGACCAGGGCCTTGCCTGACCACTGGTCTAGGGTCTGGGATTCGGGGCTCTCCATCACCACGACGCAACCTCAGTCTGGCGAGGACCTGAAGCCCTGCTTCAACTTGCTGCAGACTGAGGCGCCCGAGATCAGATCCACAACACTGTGTGATGTGTGTGTCTGTAAGCACACACTCATGCTTGGCATCAAAGGAAAATCTTGTAGTCAGACTAAAACATCTCAGGAGATGAATCCAGGAGAGGATGGTTGCTGTTGAAACCTGACGTGGATTAACACACAGAGAAATAAAAAAAAGTTCAAAGAGATGGCGATTATGAGGTGAAATCAAAGAGGTTGGGGGACTGATGGGATCAACCCAATGAATACATGTCTGTTTGAATTATTCAATATTGGGATTATGACTATTGGAAAAAACAGAAATTCATAAAATGGAGGTACTGGAAGGCAGGCAATAATGAAACAAAACAATGGAGGAAATTTTCCCTGAAATTTTTCCAACAAAGACCTGATTGGAAGACATGAAGCATTCACCGAATTCCAAACAGAGCTTCCAAAAGAGAATACTCACCTGTAGACACATGTTGGGAAAATGAACTCCAAGAATACATATAAAGCTTACCAGCCTCCAGAGAGGGGAAGTAAGGAACTTACCAAGAAAATCAATAAGGCTGGAATTGGACTTCTCATCTGCAATACTGGAAGCAAATGGTGATGTAATACTATGTAGAGACTCTTTTGGGGGAAAAAGGAATCCTAAAGGAAAGATTAATAAAAATATGGGACTATAAATATTGAAGGATCTCAGTCTGGCTTTTGGGGAGGGGTAAGTGGAGATGAAAATAAAAGTCTTCGCATCTCTTTGAGAGTTACAGAGCATGGAGATGTAAAATATTACAAAGGGTTGTCTTTTTTAAAATTATTTTTTATTGAAGCATAATTGTTTTACAGAATTTCATTGTTTTCTGTCAGATCTCAGTGTGAATCAGCCATCAGTTCAGTTCAGGTCAGTGCAGTCGCTCAGTCGTGTCCGACTCTTTGCAACCCCATGAATTGCAGCACGCCAGGCCTCCCTGTCCATCACCAACTCCTGGAGTTCACCCAAACTCATGTCCATCAAGTCGATGATGCCACCCAGCCACCGTCCCCTTCTCCTCCTGCCCCCAATCCCTCCCAGCATCAGAGTCTTTTCCAATGAGTCAACTCTTCACATGAGGTGGCCAAAGTATTGGAGTTTCAGCTTTAGCATCAGTCTTTCCAATGAACACCCAGGACTGATCTACTTCAGAATGGACTAGTTGGATCTCCCTGCAGTCCAAGGGACTCTTAAGAGTCTTCTCCAACACCACAGTTCAAAAGCATCAATTCTTCGGCACTCAACCTTCTTCACAGTGCAACTCTCACATCCATACATGACCACAGGAAAAACCATAGCCTTGACTAGATGGACCTTAGTCGGCAAAGTAATGTCTCTGCTTTTGAATGTGCTGTCTAGGTTGGTCATAACTTTTCTTCCAAGTAGTAAGCGCCTTTTAACTTCATGGCTGCAGTCACCATCTGCAGTGATTTTGGAGCCCCCCAAAATAAAGTCTGACACTGTTTCCACTGTTTCCCCATTTATTTCCCATGAAGTGATGGAACTAGATGCCATGATCTTAGTTTTCTGAATGTTGAGCTTTAAGCCAACTTTTTCACTCTCCTCTTTCACTTTCATCAAGAAGCCTTTTGGCTCCTCTTCACTTTCTGCCATAAGGGTGGTGTCATCTGCATATCTGAAGTTATTGATATTTCTCCCGGCAATCTTAATTCCAGCTTATGCTTCTTCCAGCCCAGCGTTTCTCATGATGTACTCTGCATATAAGTTAAATAAGCAGGGTGACAATATACAGCCTTGACATACTCCTTTTCCTATTTGGAACCAGTCTGTTGTTCCATGTCCAGTCTAACTGTTGCTTCCTGACCTGCATATAGGTTTCTCAAGAGGCAGGTCAGGTGGTCTGGTATTCCCATCTCTTTCAGAATTTTCCACAGTTTATTGTGATCCACACAGTCAAAGGCTTTGGCATAGTCAATAAAGCAGAAATAGATGTTTTTCTGGAACTCCTGCTATAGGTATACATATATCCCCTCCAAAGGTTTGTCTTAATGTGGAGAAATAGATGGTGTTTTTCATATAATGGAAGATTATATAATTGTGATCATATATTTTGGTTTTTGATAATTTATATTTTATTTATTAATTTTTTTTTTTGCCGCAGTGCATGGCATGGGGGAATCTTAGTTCCCTGACCAGGGATTGAACCCATGTGCCCTACATTGGAAGCTTGGAGTCTTATCCACTGGATGACCAGGGAAGTCCCCATGATCATGTTTTTTTTTTTTTAATATGAAAAATAAAAGGTAACCATTAACTCTTACAGAACACCAAAACCAGGTAATAAATGACCGTGTTATCAAGCCAGTAAAAAAGCAAGAAAAAGGAAGAGAGAAATAACAAAGTAAAATAAATAGTAAGCCTAAATTGAAGTGGGAGGAATAAAATGAAGCGTTTCCATTTTTACGGTAATCTCAAAGGGGCTGAATTGTCCTATGAAAACCCCAAGTGTGCTAAATAGGATTAGCGAACAAAACCCAGGCATGGGCCTGGTTAGGAATACTGTATCAGCCAGAACTGTGCGTAACAGAAACCTGAATCACAGCGGTTTAAACAGGAGAAAGTTGGTTTCCCTCGTGTAACAAGGGGTAGGTAGGTGGGTGGTGCAGGGAGCAGCTCCGCTGTCAGTTCTGGACTTCCCTCCCCTTTGGCCCCTCTGCTGGATGAGTGGCTTACCTGCTGGCGTGGCCGTTCGCCCTCATTCCTAAGGGATCTGGGCCCATCCTTGTCATTATGCCATTCTCAGGATGAGGTCATGATGGATGCCCATGTCCATTTACCATCAAAATCGGACCCCTCCTCCACACCCAAGCTTAGGCTTCTTCCTTCTCTCTGCTGGTCATAAGGGACCCACCTCCCAGTGCATTCAGCCATGGGTTTAAGCCAAGGGGCAGGCAACAGGTGGATGCAATGGGGGTCTGGGCTGCTTACTCATGCAGCTGGCTTCTGCCATCTGGCCCTCCTCTGCTCAATCTTGGCCACTCCCGAGGTGGGTGAGGGCATGTTGGCATGCTTGGAGCAGTCTCCCAAGGAAAGACTCCTTTTGAATCACTGAAGGTGACCTCTCCCAGAGGAACGGGAGAGGGGCCCCATTGCCTGGAGAAAGAGACTTTAACCACCTCCTCTGTTATAAAGGGGAACAGACACTTCCCATACAATACAGTAATTTTACTCCTATGTATTTAAGAAGAGAAATGAAAACCTAAGTCCATACAAAGACTTGTACACAAATCCTCATAGCAGCTTTATTCACTGTTGCCTCAAACTGGACATAACACAAATATCCATTAATGAGTGAATAAATCAACAAACTGTGTTATATCCTTACAATGCGATACTACTCAGCTCTAAAAAATAATGGACCATTAATACACCCAACAACATGGATGAATCTCAAAATGATGAGGCTAAGTGAAAGAACTGAGAAAAGAGTAGTTCACAGTGTTTGATTCCACTTATGTAATACTCTAAAAATGCAAACTAAGCTAGGATGACAAAGTAGATCGGAGATTGTTTAGGGACGGCGGGTGGGAGACAGTGGTGGGGAGGGGGCACAGAGGCGCACGAAAGCTCGTGGCAATAATTAGCATGGAATTGAAGTTTCATGGGGGCAGGGGAATGTCCTGAGCCATGACAAGACCTTCAGTTAGGGACTGTTGAGGTTGGGCGGTGCTGTGGCATTCCGCAAATTATGGGAGAAAGAATTGTGCTACGTTATATGTGGAATCTAGAAAGATGGTACTGATGAACCAGTCTGCAGGGCAGGAATAGAGATGCAGATGTAGAGAACAAAACTGTGGACACAGGGAGGGAAGGAGAGCAGCGAATTGAAGTAGCATTGACATATATATATATATCATATGTATGTATGTACGTATATACACATGTATATTGACATATACAAACATAAATATATATATAATATCATGTGCAACCCAGGTGGTGCTAGTGGTAAAGAACCTGCCTGCCAGTGCAACAGATAGGAGAGATGTGGGTTCGATCCCTGGGTCTGGAAGATTCCCAGGACATGGCAACACACCCCAGTATTCTTGCCTGGAGAATCCCATGGCCAGAGGAACCTGGCGGGCTACAGTTCACAAGGTTGCAAAGAGTCGGACATGACCGAAGCTTCTCAGCATGCACGCGTGTGTGAAATAGACAACTAGCAGAAAGCTGTTGTATAGCACAGGGACCTCAGCTCGGTGCTCTGTGATGACCTAGAGGGGTGGGAGAGAGGTTCCAGAGGGAGGGGATATATGTATGTGCTTAGTTGCTCAGTCGTGTCTGACTGTTTGCGACTCCATGGACTGTAGCCTGCCAGGCTCCTCTGTCCATGGGATTTTCCAGGCAAGAATACTGGCATGGGTTGCCATGCGCTCCCTCAGGGGAGCTTCCTAATCCAGGGATTGAGCCCAGGTCTCCCACACTGCAGGTGGACTCTTTACTGTCTGACCCACCAGGGAAGCCTGAATATATGCACACATACGACTGATTCATGATGATGTACAGCAGAAACTGACACAACATTGTAAGGCAATTATATTCCAATTAAAAAAGGAAAAAACTGCACTGTGTATTCCTAACTTCATGTGTGGCACAAAGATGACATCTCTTGATTCATCTCCCGTTATTCCAGTGTTTCTCCACTCTTTTTTTAAGTTATAGCTCCTCCAAGGGGACTTTTAAGATATTTTTTTCCCCTGTAATAATTGTCCTCCCCATAAAAATTTAATACCACAGATATACTGCATATCTCTTTATGTACTATGGTCCTCTGAGGGCCACAAACCACTGTAATATCTAAAGATTTTTTAAGGCTCTAAGAACCAATTTTCACCCCCTTGGGGGCAATTTGCCCCTGTTGAGAATGCATGTCTATTCTTTTAAGAAAAAAATTAAAGCAGGCAGGAAAAAGGCAGTCTTATAATTTAAATGATCTGATTTGTTTCTTTGACAGAAATGCGGTGACACACATAACTGTGAAAAATGCCTCCCCAGCACCGTGCATTAATGTGGGCTAATGAAAACGGGTGGCTGAAAGGAGGAGAGGAGGGTTTGCAAAGCAGACCGCTGTCAGCCTGGGCAGAGAAGCGCTGGCGTCATTCGTGTGCGGGTAGAGCCCTCTGCTGGCCGTTTCGGGAACATAACCCCCCAAATTAAATGCCGCTTAAAGAGCCGGACACGACTGAGCGACTGAACTGAACTGAACATTCCTTAGCCCAGCATCCCTCACACATCATTGATAAGCTCCAGGCTTGGGCCTGAGGCTCAGCAAAGTTTAATAATCAAATCAGAACCACATAGTAATAAGTGGGAAAACTGGCATCCGAAGTCAGTTCTGTCTGAATCCAAAGTCCATACTATCCTCCTCAGGAGGTTGAGGTTCATTTATTCACCTACAGTTTGTCCAAAGGCTCTAGCATTGTTTGTTGAAAAGCCTATCCTTCCTCCACTGAATTGCTTCTGCACCTTTGTTTAAAAAACCAGTTGTGTATATTTGTGTGAATCTATTTCTGGTTTCTCTGTTATATCCATTGATCTACATGTCTATCCATCCACCAAAGCCACAGTCTTGATTACTGTAGCTAAGTAAAAAATCTAGTAAGTAGACTGATCTTTCCATTTATTCTTATTTTTCAAAATTGTTTTAGCTAGTCTAGTTTCTTTTTATTTCCACATACATAAACTTTAGAATAATCTTTCTTATATCTACAAAAAGATTCCTGCTGGGATTTTGATAGAAATTGTCTTAAACCTAAATATCAATACAGGGAGAACTGGCATCTTTACTGTGTCGAGTTTTCCAATCCACGAATCAGGTATGTTTATCCACTTTTTAAGATATTCTTCGATCAGCATTTTGTAGTTTTCAAAAGCAGGTTTGGACATGTTTGGTTAAGCTTACATCTAACTATATTTGAGCAATTAAAAGAGGATATCATATTTAAAATTTTGATACCCATATGTCCATTGCTGGCATAGAGAAATACAATTGGGTTATATATGTTTCTCTTGCATCCTTTGACCTTGTTGAACTCATTTATTAGTTCTAGGAGGTTTTTCTGTTTTGTTGCTGTTGTTTTTTGTAGCTTCTCTGGGATTTTCTACTTAGACAATCATTTATCTGTAAATAGAACAGTTTTATTCTCTCTTTTCTGATCAGCATGTTTTTATTTCCTTTTCTTGTCTTGTTGCAGTGGCTGGAACTTCCAGCACAATGTTGAGTAAAACTTGTGAGAGCAGATATCCTTGCCTTGTTCCCAGTCTTAGAGGGGAAGCATCTAGTCTTTCACCATTAAGTATATTGTTAACTGTAGGTTTTTATAGATGCTCTTTATCAATTTCCCCCACTTGTATTTTTATGAGAGTTTTGTCATAAATTTCACGTATATTTTGTCAAATACTTTTTCTTCATTGGTGGAAACTGTGTGATATTTCTTCTTTGTTTGGTAATATGGTGAATTATATGTATTGATTTTGAATATTTAATCAGCCTTGCATCCTTACAATAAACCCCATGGTATAAAATTATTTTCATATACTCTTATGTCTTTGCATATAATTAATAAATCATTTTATTTGCTAATACTTTGCTAAGGATTTGTGTGTCTAATTCATGAGGAATATTGGTTTGTATTTATCCTTTTTGTACTGTATTTAACATTTTTTTCTTGGTTTTGGTATCAGTGAATGTTAGTTTCATAAACTGAACAGGGAAGTGTTTTTTATTCTTGAATTTTTGGAACAAAGTGTGTAGAACTGGGGTTATTTCTGCCTTAAACATTTGGTAGAATTCTCTAGTGAAACCATCTGGACCTAGAGATTTCCTTTTTGGGAGTTTTAAAATTACAAATTAAATTTCCTTAATTCTATTTCATATTCAGTGAGTTGTGATAGTTATATTTTTGGAGGAATTGGTCTATTTAATCTAAGTTGTCGAGTTTATGCATATAAAGTTGTTCATAGATTCCTCTATTATCATTTTGACGTCTTCAGGGTCTGTCATGATATCCCATTTCATTACTGATATTGGTAATTTATGCCTTATCTCTCTTTTTGTCAGTCTTTCTGAGGCTTCTGCAATATACCACATCGCCTAAAACCCAGACATGTATTTTAATAACTATCTTTGAATTCTTCAGAGCACTCAGCCTGATGAAATGCCCTTCAGTGACCTCAGGAAATCAATGGTGAATTAAAATTGACTCCTGCCTTGTACTCCTGGGATATCTTAGTGTTTCTGTGGAGTCTGAAGCCATAATGCATTCCTGTAGCTTAAGGATAGCTCAGGGATCCTCCAGCCTGTTTTGTTGTTGCTGTTCAAGGTGGCACTAGTTTCAGCCTGCCAGAAGCTAGGTTTGAGATTCCAGAGGCCAGTGGGTGCCATCAGAGACAGACCTTGGTTCCCAGGGCAGAGGTTCCATCTAAAGTGAATTTGTCTTTGGGGCTCAGATAGAGTCCACATGGATATATCATCTATTGTATGTTAGGAGTCTCCAGAAACAAAAATACAAGGGGACACACGCACAAGAAGTAAGACTTCTTACTCAGACTTCCTTGGTGCTCCAGTGGTTAAGAATCTGTCAATGCAGGGGACACAGGTTCGATCCCTGGCCCGGGAAGATCCCACATGCCATGGGGCAGCTAAGTCCGCGAGCTGCAACTGCTGAAGCCCTCACGCCCTAGAGGCTAGGGCGTTAGTCGCACCACAACCAGAAGGTGCCCCTGCTGGCTGAAACTAGGGAAAGCCTGCGCAAGCAATTGAAGACCCATCACAGCCAAAAATAAAGACACAAAGACATCTTTAAATTAAAAAAAAAAAAAAAGAGAGAGAGAGAGACTTCTTTACCAGTACTCTGGAAAGAGGTAGAAGGGCTTCAGTCAGAGAGTTGGGCCAGAATCAACTCTTGATCCCTCTGTCAGAGTGTGCGAAATTTGCATGGTGTTACCCTTTGTGATGGAGAAGACAATGGCACCCCACCCTAGTACTCTTGCCTGGAAAATCCCATGGATGGAGGAGCTTGGTAGGCTGCAGTCCATGGGGTCGCGAAGAGTCGGACACAACTGAGCGACTTCATTTTCACTTTTCACTTTTGTGCATTGGAGAAAGAAATGGCAACCCACTCCAGTGCTCTTGTCTGGAGAATCCCAGGGACGGGGGAGCCTGGTGGGCTGCCGTCTCTGGGGTCACACAGAGTTGGACACGACTGAAGTGACTTAGCAGCAGCAGTAGCAGCAGCAGCACCCTTTGTGAGATAGTATCAGGACTGGGTGATGAAGGTTTAGGACAGCTTTCAGAGGAGTCAGCTGAGCTGAGAGGAGACAGACTCAACAAGATAGGCCCTGTTTTGGGGTGTCTAGAGGAGGCTAGACCCAGCTAAGGAAATTTAATCTCCAATCCTCTCCAAAGACACTGTGCTTGCTTTATTCTCTACTTCTCTTCAGGTTGTCACTCTTGCCCTCTAAAGATGTGCTGATTGCCCCATAAATGAACAATCATAGTTTAGAATGATAATACTGGTTAATGATAATATAGTTCTTATGGACTGTGTGTATCCCTCCAAAATTTCTATGTTGAAATTAAAACTCCCCAATATTATGATGGTATTAGAAGGTGGAGCCCTTGGGAGATGCGTAGGTCATGAGCGGGGAGCCCTCTAATAAAAGGGACCCCAGGGAGCCCCTCACCCTCTCTGCCATGTGAGGAACAGGGAGGAAATGGCCAACTCTGCACCAGGAAGCAAGTCCTCACCAGACACTGAATCTGCTGGTGCTATGATCTTGGTCTTCCAGCCTCCATCACTGTGAGAAATAAATTTGTAGTTTATTAGCCCCCTGGGTCTATGGTATTGTTACAGCAGTCTGAACAGATGAAGACAATAGTATGACCTGAATCTGCCTCTTCCTTCTAAAGATGAATAACCTTAGGCAAGGTCAAGATAGAAGTCAAGTTGCCCACTCTCAGTGCCCTGTAATCATTCCAAATAGTCAAAACAAGTGTCTTAGAAAGTTTCTTCCTAGAAATGTCAACCAAGGGAGTGCCATCAATCAAAAAGAGACACATGCCTGAGAGCCTCTTCTCCCAATGGTGGATTTTCTGACCACAAGAGTTGAAAATATTAAGACAGAAGAGCAGCATAACCTGAACATATTTACCTGTTGATGGATTATTTCCCTATAAGGTCATTTTGATGAGAGGCTAAAGAATCAAATGGTTAAAAACACAGTTGGGTTATATGATATAATCACAGGACTTGCCCTTAAGTACTTACATTTTAGTGGAATCTGTATATATCTATATATAACTATATATATAACTATAACTATATAATTATAACAACTATAGTTATAGTTGTTATAACAATCCACTCCAGTATTCTTGCCTGGAGAATTCCAAGATTAGAGGAGCCTGGTGGGCTACAGTCCATGGGGTCACAAAGAGTCGGACACAACCGAGTGACTAACACTTCCACACTTTCATATATCTACACACATACTTTTGCCCAATCCTTTAACTATCAAATTTCCTCTGTCACCTGGTTTTACTATTTTTTGGTAAACCACACATAGTTGGATTTAGTTTTTTAACTGAGCATTAATCTGCCTCTGCCTTTGATATATAAATTCAATGTGTTCACATTATCTGCAATTACTTTTATTTTTCATTTTCATTTAGTTTACTGTACTTTTGGTTTCTTTTTCACTTTCTTTACTTTTATACTTTGTCAATGTTCATTTTATTATTTTTTTTTAATTAGAAATTTTTTTACTAGGAAATAAAGGAAAAATACAATCAAGAAACTCAATCATACCAGGCCCAAATGACTAGTGGTACCAATACTTGAAAAAGTCATCATAGAGATTTTGGATACAGAAAAATAGATGAAAGAAAAAAACCTTGATTTTTATACCAAACACACTTTTGCTAACATTATAATACAATTATTTCAATCTGTTTCTTGAAATTAAATAGCAAATACACACAAACACACAGAGACAAAATATAAAGAAATAAATACTCATGACCCCTTTAATAACATGAAGCTTCCTCTCTTCCTCTCCCTGCATGGAAGCCCCTCCTTCCTCCACAGACAGAAATGCTATGCTAGACCTTGTGCTCACCATCCACGGGCTTCCCTTTATAGTTTTACTGCTTATGATATATGTGTCCCTGAAGAGCCTCTGGATGAGAGTGAAAGAGGAGAGCAAAAGAGCTGGCTTAGAGCTCAACATTCAGAAAACGAAGATCATGGCATCTGGTCCCATCACTTCATGGCAAATAGATGGGGAAACAGTGGAAACAGTGGCAGACTTTATTTTTTGGGGGCTCCAAAATCACTGCACTTGGTGATTGCAGCCATGAAATTAAAAGACACTTACTCCTTGGAAGAAAAGTTATGACCAACCTAGATAGCATATTGAAAAGCAGAGACGTTACTTTGCCAACAAAGGTCCGTCTAGTCAAGGCTATGGTTTTTCCAGTCATCATGTATGGATGTGAGAGTTGGACTGTGAAGAAAGCTGAGCACCAAAGAATTGATGCTTTTGAACTGTAGTGTTGGAGAAGACTCTTGAGAGTCCCTTGGACTGCAAGGAGATCCAACCAGTCCATTCTAAAGGAGATCAGCCCTGGGATTTCTTTGGAAGGAATGATGCTAAAGCTGAAACTCCAATACTTTGGCCACCTCTTGCGAAGAGTTGACTCATTGGAAAAGACTCTGATGCTGGGAGGGATTAGGGGCAGGAGGAGAAGGGGACGACAGAGGATGAGATGGCTGGATGGCATCACGGGTGCAACAGACATGAACTTGGGCAAACTTCGGGAGATGGTGAGGGACAGGAAGGCCTGGCGTGCTGCAGTCCAAGGGGTCGCAAAGAGTTGGACACGACTGGGTGACTGGATAACGACTCCCACTATATAACCATACCAACATTTCTTTATCTAGTCTATTGTCAATGGACATTACTACTTTCTTTTTTTCAACGTCATTACAAAAACTTGCAACACAGCAATAGACCTTCTCTTACTTGTCTAT
Source organism: Aepyceros melampus (assembly GCA_006408695.1). Lineage (NCBI taxonomy): Eukaryota > Metazoa > Chordata > Mammalia > Artiodactyla > Bovidae > Aepyceros > Aepyceros melampus. The sequence goes on from SJXQ01003238.1 coordinate 303,552, forward strand.
CAGTATAGATGTCCAAGAGTTTCTCAAGGGCAGGGTTTTCCTGTGATGGGGGTATTGGTATCCTGGCTGAGTCCTTTCCTCCTGTCCTCTCACTGACAGTGTGGGGTGTTGGGTATCTTTGGTCCTCTCACATACTAAATGCCTGTAGCATGCACACTTGACTATACTTTGGCATTGCCTTTCTTTGGGATTGGAATGAAAACGGACCTTTTCCAGTCCTGTGGCCACTGTTGAGTTTTCCAAATTTGCTGGCGTATTGAGTGCAGTACTTTCACAGCATCATCTTTTAGGATTTGAAACAGCTCAACTGGAATTCCATCACCTCCATTAGCTTTGTTTATACTGATGTTTCCTAAGGCCCACTTGACATCGCATTCCAAGATGTCTGGCTCTAGGTGAGTGATCGCACCATTGTGATTATCTGGGTCTGGAAAAGGTCAGCTTTCATTCCAATCTCAAACAAAGGCAATGCAAAGAATGCTCAAACTACTGTACGATTGCACTCATCTCACACGCTAGCAAAATAATGTTCAAAATTATCCAAGCCAGGTTTCAACAGTACATGAACCATGAGCTTCCAGATGTTTAAGCTGGATGTAGAAAAGCAGAGGAGCAATAAATGCTGGAGAAGGTGTGGAGAAAAGGGAACCCTCTTGCACTGTTGGTGGGAATGCAAACTAGTACAGCCACTATGAAGAACAGTGTGGAGATTCCTTAAAAAACTGGAAACAGAACTGCCTTATTACCCAGCAATCCCACTGCTGGGCATACACACCGAGGAAACCAGAATTGAAAGAGACACGTGTACCCCAATGTTCATCACAGCACTGTTTATAATAGCCAGGACATGGAAGCAACCTAGATGTCCATCAGCAGATGAATGGATAAGAAAGCTATGGTACATATACACAATGGAATATTACTCAGCCATTAAAAAGAATATATTTGAATCAGTTCTAATGAGGTGGATGAACTGGAGCCTATCATACAGAGTGAAGTAAGCCAGAAAGAAAACACCAATGCAGTATACTAACGCATATATATGGAATTTAGAAAGATGGTAACGATAACCCTGTGTGCGAGACAGCGAGAGACACAGATGTATAGAACAGTCTTTTGGACTCTGTAGGAGAGGGAGAGGGTGGGATGATTTGGGAGAATGGCACTGAAGCATGTATAATATCATATGTGAAACGAATCATCAGTCCAGGTTTGATGCATGATACAGGATGCTCGGGGCTGGTGCACTGGGATGACCCAGAAGAATGGTATGGGGAGGGAGGTGGGAGTGGAGTTCAGGATGGGGAACATGTGTGCACCCGAGGCGGATTTATGTTGATGTATGGCAAAATCAATACATTATTATAAAGTAATTAGCCTCCAATTAAAATAAATAAATTTTGTTAAAAAAAAAGAAAAGCAGAGGAACCAGAGATCAAATTGCCAACATCAAAAAAGCAAGAGAGTTCCAGAAAAACATTTACTTCTGCTTTATTGACTATGCCAAAGCCTTGACTGTGTGGATCACAACAAACTGTGGAAAATTCTTTAAGAGATGGGAATACCAGGCCACCTGACCTGTCTCCTGAGAAATCTGTATGCAGGTCAGGAAGCAACAGCTAGAACTGGTTCCAAACCAGCAACAGACTGGTTCCAAATCGGGAAAGGTGTATGTCACGGCTGTATAGTGTCACCCTGCTTATTTAAATTATATGCAGAGTACATTATGAGAAATGCTGGACTGGATGAAGCACAAGCTGGAATCAAGATTGCTGGGAGAAGTATCAACAAATATCAATAACCTCAGATATGCAGATGACACCACCCTTATGGCAGAAAGTGAAGAAGAACTAAAGAGCCTCTTGATGAAAGTGAAAGAGGAGAGTGAAAAAGTTGGCTTAAAACTCAACATTCAGACAACTAAGATCACGGCATCCAGTCCCATCTGCTGCTGCTACTGTTGCTAAGTCACTTCAGTCATGTCCAACTCTGTTGACCCCATAGATGGCAGCCCACCAGGCTCCCCCATCCCTGGGATTCTCCAGGCAAGAACACTGGAGTGGGTTACCATTTCCTTCTCCAATGCATGAAAGTGAAAAGTGAAAGTGAAGTCACTCAGTTGTGTCCAACTCTTTGCAACCCCATGGACTGCAGCCTACCATGCTCCTCCATCCATGGGATTTTCCAGGCAAGAGTACTGGAGTGGGGTGCCATTGCCTTCTCATCACTTCATGACAAATAGATGGGAAACAATGGAAACAGTGACAGACTATTTTGGGGGGCTCCAAAATCACGGCAGATGGTGACTACAGCCATGAAATTAAAGGACGCTTACTCCTTGGAAGAAAAGTTATGACCAACCTAGACAGCATATTAAAAAGCAGAGCCATTACTTTACCAACAAAAGTCTGTCTAGTCAAAGCTATGGTTTTTCCAGTAGTCATGTATGGATGTGAGAGTTGGACTATAAAGAAAGCTGAGCACTGAAGGATTGATGCTTTTGAACTGCAGTGTTGGAGAAGACTTTTGAGAGTCCCTTGAACAGCAAAGAGATCCAACCAGTCCATCCTAAAGGAAATCAGTCCTGAATATTCATTGGAAGGACTGATGCTGAAGGGGAAACTCCAATACTTCGGCCAACTGATGTGAAGAACTGACTCATTTGAAAAGACCCTGATGCTGGGAAAGATTGAAGCCAAGGGGAGAAGGGGACGACAGAGGATGAGATGGTTGAATGGCATCACCAGTTCAATGGACATGAGTTTGAATAAACTCTGGGAGTTGGTATTGGACAGGGAGGCCTGGTGTGCTTCAGTCCATGGGGTCACAGAGAGTCAGACATGACTGAGTGACTGAACTGACTGACCCTTAGTCATAGTGACAACAAATTATCTCAGCATTTCCAATCACCCCTCAGAATGCCCAGTGGTTTTAGGGTACGTGTCTAGAAGTGCAACTGTTGAGGCACGGTTTATGTGACTGTTCAGTTTTCACTTATTACAAATACTGGATTGTGAGATTCAGAGATAGAAGTGGGTTCCCTATATAAATCCAACATACATATAATTCATGTTATACAGTACACTCATGTACTATATAACATATTCATATACTTCAGAAAGTCCTCTCATATATATTCTATGCTGTTGTGCCAATAACTTATCCCTGCTTTGACAAAAGCTGCACATTTCACATTCTATTAAGAACTGAATATTTTATCATCTTTTTTGTAACAGTTTGGCATCACATCTAAAATACAACTTCTATTTTCACAAGAACATTTTCCCACAAGAACATTTATATCCACGTTCTTAAAACAATACATATCTCCTCATATCTTTGAATACTTTTTGAAAATTTTAACACAATCAAAGCATTCCTGTGTGCGCTCAGTTGCTCAGTCATGTCCAACTCCATGTGGCCCCATGGACTGCAGTCCTCCCCAGGCCCCTCTGTCCATGGGATTTTCCAGGCAGAATACTGGAGCGGTTGCCATTTCCTCCTCCAAGAGATCTTCTTGACTCAGGGATTAAACCGTATCTCCTGCATCTCCTATATTGGCAGGTGGATTCTTTACCAGTGAGCCACCTAGGAAGCCCCAAAGCATTCACAGAGCACTCCTATTTCATTTTTATATTACTTCTCTAATTACAATTAGCTATGACCTATTGAACTTCCCTGGTGGCTCAGATGGTAAAAGCGTCTGCCTACAACGCGGGAGATCTGGGTTCGATCCCTGGGTTGGGAAGATTCCCCCTGGAGAAGGAAATGGCAACCCACTCCAGTACTCTTGCCTGGAAAATCCCATGGACAGAGGAGCCTGGTAGGCTACAGTCCATGAGGTCACAAAGAGTTGGACACGAATGAGCAAATTCACTCTCACTTTCCCTTTCATGACCCATTGATAAAGACTTTCGTGCATGTTGACATAATTGTGGTTCTGCCCTGTGATTTTGCTGGTGTTCAGTGAGCATGACCTGCAGTGGAAAGTGTTTGTGGGAGTTTTCTCCTCGTGTGTTTTTCTTTGATGTTTGGTGGTGCTGACCTCTGGCTGGAGCTTTTTCTACATTCATTACATTCATAGGGTTTTTTCCCCTGTGTGAATTCTCTGATGTTTTGTGAGGGCTGACTTTTCATAGAAGGTTTTCCCACATTCAAGACATTTGTAGGGTTTGTTTCCAGTATGAGTTCTCTGACGTACAAAAAGGTTGGATTTCACAGAAAGATCTCCAGCATTCATTACATTTATAGGGTTTCTCTCCTATGTGCATCCTTTGATGCTGAGTAAGGTTTGACTTCACACAGGAGGTTTTCTCACATTCATTACATATACAGGGTTTCTCTCCTGGGTGAATTCTCTGATGGACGATGAAGGCTGATTTCAGGCAGAAGGATTTTCCACATTCATGATACACATAGGGTTTTCCTATGTTCTCTGATGCTCAGTAAGATTGCACTTCACAAAGAAGGACTTTCCACATTCACTACATTTGTAGGCCTTTTTCCCTGTGTACATGCTCTGATGGTGAGTAAAGTCTGTTTTCTTAGGGAAGCTGTCTCCACATCCACATTTATTACAGTCATAGGTTTTCTTCTCTCTGTGAGCCCTCTGATTTTGAGTATGGTGTGACTTCTCATTTAAAACCCTCCTACTTTCACTACACTCATTGTTAGTTCTCCCAAGCATGCTTTCTGATGTTGACTTAGTTTCAACAGCTTATGGAAGGATTTCTCACACTTACTCCCTTTCAAGTTTTTCTCACTTGTGTTAATTCTGTGATTTAGAGCAAGGTAGGACTCCTTTTTTTATGGCTCTTTCACTGTCATTACACTCACTGGGTTTTTCTGTTGTGTTAGTTCTCTGATGTTGAGTCAGGCATGGCTTTTCATGGAAGGATTTCCCACACTGGTTATAATCAATTTTCTCTTCTGTGTGAGTTCGCTCATTGTGAGAGTGGATGACTTTTGCAAGACTTCCTTATTTCTGTTACATTCACCAAGTTTTCCTCTTGTGTGTATTCTCTGATGTTGAATAAGGTTTGACTTCTCACAAAAGGATTCCCCAATTTATTACATTTACAGTGAGCTCTCTGAGGTACATGTTTTGACCTCATATATGAAAATTTCCAATTTTTACTGGACTCATGTAGATTCCTTTCCCCAGGGGTTCTTGGACAAGCACTGAGCTTTAACTTTTGGATAAAGGCTGTTTTTCTGTGAAAGGCTTTCTCATAATGATTATATTCAAGAAGATGCTCCAAAGCTGAAAACTTCTGATGTTCAATAAAGGCCTCAATTTGCCTGTAGGATTTCTTCTTTTGATCATTTTCACAAGATTTATTTTCTGTATGAGTTTTCTCATGCACAGTATCAAAGAACATACATCCACTGAAATCATCAGATTTTTTTTCACATTACTTCTATTATTAATCATTAATTGAGAAACACTTTTCAAATTTGTTATAAATGGGTCACCCTGATGGGATATTTTTCTTGAGGGCCCTGGATCTGTGGCCCTACTAAGTGGTTCTTTGAAGGTCTTATTCCTCTCCTTAGTCAGTGTTCCGTAGTTGATGAATAAATCTTGCCTCAAATATTTGTCATTTTCTTGGCTTATCTCTTTCATGTTATTGGTTCTTTGGACTTCTAGAAATATGAAAAATTAACATACATTATAAATCTTAACACATTTCTTAAGGAACAGGTTTGTACATAAATGACTTAAGTTGAGGTGATTCTTAGATTTTAGACATAGACTTCTGGGGTGAAAGAACTCATAAGTACATATTTATCTTACTCTTTTAGTTGGTACATGAAAACAAACATATATGAAAAAAATATATGTAGAAAAAGGGAGAGAAAGAGTAGCTTTGGCTTGTTACAAAAATGACCTCAAAATGGGTAGAGAGTTTGAAATAAAACACAAGGAATGGTGGAATGAGTACACTTCTCTACTCAGAACCTGTACACCCTTCATGGTAATGCTCTGACCCCATTGTTTAAAAACGAATCTCCTCAATATGTTAAGTTCCATTTGTGGTTAAAGTTGGCAAGTTAATACTGTCTGTATAATATATTCCACACTATCTACACAGCTATGTCACTTTCTATTTCTGCTTCCACGAACAAGCCTGATTTTCATTGTTTTTGGCAATTTTTCCACTTTTTTTTAAAAAGTTTGGGTTTTCAGCTGCCTCCAATCTGTAATAAAAATAGAACTGACATTAAATATTTTTCCTCTGGATAATTTGGAAAGGAAAAAAGGAAATGGAAAGGAAAAAGGAAAAAGGGAAATGTTGACCACATTTACATTTGCATCTTGGAATTCACTCCACCCTTTTAGAAAACACTTTGTTCACATGCTCCCGGGACACCACTGTATCCTGACTCTCCCTCTACCATGCTAGGTGCTCTCTCTTGGTCTCTCTTGTTAGAACCCTACATCTCTCTGACTTCCAAATTCAGTGCTCAAGGGTGTTTCCCTTGATCTCTTCCCTCACTGAACCCTCTCTGGGCCCCTCAACTTCCTTGCTGTTCCCTGATTACACCAGTGATTACACCACTCCTATCCAGAGGTTTGGCCCCTGATGTTCTCTCAATCTGGAATCTCTCAGATAACCCACGGTTCACTCCATTCCTTCATTTAAGACTCCATTCCTGAATAAAGTCCTCTTCAAACATCCACCTCCACTGAGAGGCCTTCTCTGATTTTCTTCTGAAACAGGATTCCCTGTCAGTCTCCCTCCCCTTCATCTGACTTTAATTTTTCAGAATTAAAGCAATCAGAATTCAGATTGCTACCAGAATCTTACGTATGCATTTGCTATTTGGATCTATTGACAAGAGTAGAGATTTCACTTTTGTATCTCCTGTGACTTAAACAGAAAAACAACTGGTGTATAACAGGTCTTAGTAAGTACTTACTGAATAAAATGATGCATCAATAAATGCATAATTACAGAATGTTTGGCACAGGAGGGAAGGCAAAGGATCCCATCATCGAACAGAGAAAAACAGAGAAATAAAGGCCTAGGATGAGAAAGGCAGCAATTGAATTCTACAAAACCCAAGCAAATCTTTCTCTCCAAAAGACAGAAAACAAAAACATTTATATATGAGAGTGACATTTGGTGGTTTGATATCTAAGAAGTGGTAGTCATCTACAGTTCAGTCTCTCAGTTGTGTCTGACTCTTCGCGATCTCATTTGCCTTTAGTCACTTCTAAAAGGCTAGCGCCACTAAAAGAGATCCTTAAAACCCATTTCAAAGATACCACCCCCTGAACTGGCCAGTTTAGATCCAGTTTTCCCCAGTTGTCTTCTATCTGACCTCATTAACTCACCGGGGTGGCTCTAACTTGGGAGTTGTCCCTTTAATATCCGCAGTTCTTCTTGCTCCAACTCCTTGCTCCAATATCAGCTCAGGTTTGATAACACAGTGACCTGCTTTGGGAAAGGACATGGGACTTGGCAAAGTTGCTGAGGAGTCAAGCCCTTTGAAGAATCAGAAGGGAGAAGATTTAGGAGCCATACAATGCTGAGGATCCTTTCACTAGGGAGGTGAGAATACAATATCCTTTCAAGTTCCCTTAAAGGTCTTTGAATCCAAAATCTCAAGCCCAAAACTCATTATAGGCTACAGTGGTTTGGTCCCTAAGACAGAAAATGCATGCTGTCAGGAGTGGCATGGGAGGGGGACCAGGCTTAACCAGGGACACCATGTGCTCATAGTTCTCCAGCATCATATCCTTGTGCAGGAGCCTCTGAGCATGGTCCAGCAGCTGCCACTCAGCCTGGGTGAAGTCCACCTTTCAATGCATCCTTGAAAAACATGGATCCCTGTAATAGCCCAAGGCTCCTCAATCTGCAATGCTCAAGACCAGATGGCATGGAAAATACTTATGGATTCTGATCCTACTGTGAACAGTTTCTGATTCACTGTGAACAGTTTACCAGAAAATGTTATAAAGGCTGTCTACCATGTACCTTCTGTCATGCTATACAGGTACCTTGGAGATACTGTGGGTTTGGTTCCACACTACTGCAGTTAAGCCACATGAACTTGGGAGGGAATTCCCAGTGCATATAAAAGTTATGTCTATGCTATTTGTTAAATGTGCAATAGCTTACATCTAAGAGAACAATGCACATACCTTAATTTATAAAACACATTATTGGTAAAAAAAAAAAAAAAAAAGCCAACCATTTGAGTCTTCAGTAAGTTGTGATCTTTTCACTGGTGGAGGGTCTAGCCTTGATATTGATGGCTGATCAGAGTGATGGTTGCTGAAGATAGAGTGGCACTGGCAATTTATGAAAATAAGAAAACAAGTTTTGCAACCTGACTGAGTCTTCCTTTCACTAATGATTTCTCTGTAACATGCAGTGCTATTTGATAGCATTTTACCCACAACAGAACTTCTTTCAAAATTGGAATCAGTCCTCTCAGATCCTGCCACTGCTTTGTCACCTAAGTGTATGCATTCTGAATCTTTTGTCTTTTCAACAATCTTCACAGCATCTTCACCAAGAGTAGCTTCCATTTCAAGGAGCCACTTTCTTTGTTCATCCATAAAAAGCAACTCATCTGCTCAAGTTTTATCCTAAGATTGCAGCAATTCAGCCACATCTTCAGGCTCCCCCTCTAACTTTAGATCTCTTGCTATTTCCACCATGTCTGAAGTTCCTTCCTCCATGGAAGTCTTGAACCCCTCAAAGTCATTCATGAGGGTTGGGATCAACTTATTTCAAACTCCTGTTAATATTGATAGCTTGACTTCTCCCTATGAATCACAAATGTTCTTAAAGGCAACTAGCATGGTGAATGTTTCCAAGAAGTTTTCAGTTTGTTTTGACCAGATCCATAAGAGGAATACTTGTCTATAGCAGTGACTGCCTTATAAAATATATTTCTTAAAGAAATTACTCCTTGATCCATGGGCTGAACAATGCATGCTGTGTGAGCAGGCATGACAACAACATTAATCTCACTGTCTATCTCCATCATAGTTCCTGGATGAGCAGGTGCATTGCCAATGAACAATAATATTTTGAAAGGAAACTTTTTTTCCCCCTGAGCAATGGGTCTCAATAGTGGACCTAAACTATTCAGGAGACCATGTTGTAAACAGATGTTCTGTCATCCAGGTTTGTTGTTCTATTTAAGGAGCATAGGTAGAGTACATTTAGCTTCATTCTTAAGGATCCTAGGATTTTCAGAACAGTACATGAGCAGTGGCTTCAACTTCAAGTCACGAGCTGCATTAGCTCTTAACAAGAGAATCAGCCTTCCTTTGAAACTTTGAAGCTAGGCATTGACTTCTCCTCTCTAACTATGAAAGTCCTAGCTGGTAGGTTCCTGACCTCTTTCAACCTTCACAGAATTGAAGAGAGTTAGGGCCTTTCTCTAGATTAGCTTTTGGTTTAAGGAAATGTTGTGGTTGCCTTGATCTTCTATCCAGGCCACTAAACTTTCTTCACATCAGCAATAAGGCTTTCTTGCCATTTGCGTGTTCACTGAAGCAGCACTTTTAATTTCCTTTAAGGACTTCTCCTTTGCATTTACAACTTGGCTAACTGATTGGCACAAAAGGCCTAACTTTCAGCCTATCTCAGCTTTCAACATTTCTTCTTCACTGAGCTTATTCATGTCTAATTTTAGATTTAAAATGAGAAATGTGCAACTCTTCCTTTCACTTGAACACTTACAAGGTACTGTTGGATCATTAAGTAACCTCATTTCAATAGTGCTGTGTCTCAGGGAATGGGGGAGGGGGTCCAAGGAGACAAAGAGAGATAGCTGGTCAGGGGAGCAGTTGGAACACATACAACATGGTTGGATTAAGTTTATTATCTTTTACGGGCAATGTTTGTGGTGCCCCAAAACAATTATAATAGGAACATCATTGATCACAGATCCCTGCAACAAATATAACAATGAAAAAGTTTGAAACTTATGAGAATTGCCAAAATGTGACACAGAGACACAAAGTGAGCAAATGTCATTGGACAAAAGGCACTGGCAGACTTGCTCCATGCAGGGCTGCCACAAACCTTCAATTTGTTTAAAAAATAAAAAATGCAGTACCTGCACTTCAGTAATATGTGAACCGTGAACTCCCTGATGTTCAAGCTGGTTTTAGAAAAGGCAGAGGAACCAGAGATCAAATTTCACCGACTTGATGGATGCAAGTCTGACTGAACTCCAGGAGTTGGTGATGGACAGGGAGGCCTGGCGTGCTGCGATTCATGTGATTGCAAAGAGTAGGACACGACTGATCGACTGAACTGAACTGAACTGAAATCACTGACAATAAGGTATGGTCTGAAATTCTGAGCAATATTTATTTCCTTCTTTTCCTTATTCTTCATTAAGTATACATCAGTAGAGATTCTTGGCTAAAAGGAAGAGAAAATTCTGGCAAATTCAAGCCAAAAGCATAAATCACAAAGACATAAATCACCACACATCTCCTGGGAGACTTGCCATGAGATTCCATAATATCCCCAAAGGAAACCAGAGTGCCAGTAAGAAAGGGCAGCCATAATGGAAGAATGCCACCAATAGAGTTCAACCCATTTATATTTTGTTTATTTTTTAATGCACATTCATTCATTCTGTAAATTATATCATAACCTAAATGAATAAATGTGGAACTTTTATTACTTAAGTTTCTGTTATACTTTCGCTCTCTGTGTTCATCAGATAAATTATATATGTCATTAATACTCATTGTCTTCAGTTAAACAGCAAATAAAGGTCCTAGTGTATATGTGTATGTGTGTGGATGTGTGCACACACACCCAGTCACTCAGTCATGTCTGACTCTTTGCAACCCCCAAAGGGTCCTTCATCTCTAAACACTATATTTTCAATAGAACAGATTAGATATATGAACAAAGGAATAGACATCAGTGTAATGTATCATTTGCCAAGGTTTAATAAATTTTGTTTTGATATATTACTAAGTCCTATATAATAAAAAACTCTTGCTTGAATAATCATCTCTTAGGTTGAACAAATAAATATTAATAAAAGCACTTTCTGTCAATAACTTGATAACTGATGAACACTAACCATGGAACTTAAACTATGGCTGGAAGAAAGATGATGAGAGGATTTTGCTATTCTTTTCAAATGCACTCTTATACCTTATGTGCATATGGAATCCGAGTTCTCACCTGTGATTTAATAGCTGATGCTTATAAACTGGGTTCTATAAGAACCTTTCAACATTTAATTCTTTCTGTCTTATCCAAGCCTAGAATGTGATATTATTTCTCTCTGCTACAATATTTGAGTTTATTTTCACAGCATGTTAGGGCAATAATAAACAGTGGCTTCATGACTTTCTCCATCTACACCCTTGCTACAATCCTATCCATCATCCATTAGAAATGATTAGCTGTATTTGTTAAAAGCCAGACTACCATGGAACTACATTTTTTATGTGTCTTGAGATTAACAGTGTCTTCTTAAAAGAAATGCAAACAATTGTTGAATTCCAGAGGAAAGACTGAAAGTAGCCAGTGAGATTCCAGATTGTCACTGAGCATTAAGGTATATTTCTAAGGGAGGGGTGACATTTTTTCCCACACGCTTTTCTATAGATGTTTCAATCAGAACAGACCTAGGGAGCCACTGTTGGCCTTGAATTCCTTCTCCTGGGAGAGACAGGATGGTCAGTGACATTGAAGTCAACTGCAGAGTTCTAACAGTATAGAGACTAGGTCAGGGATGGATTCAAGCATGCTAAGCAGAAAGGAAACCTCCCCCCCTTACACTGCAATGTCTTCTGAACCCTTCTAAGAAGCATGCCTTTAGTTTTGGACATTACTCAAATATTTTTGACAGTGATTCTTCTGGAGGACTAACAGTAACAGTCTATCAGATAACACATTGGCAAGGATTGCTGATTGCTAAACTATGCTGGTTCTGCTCCAAGACCCTAATAAAACCTGAGGAAGCACCCCTGAGAGGGAGGCTGTGCCATGAAGAACCTGATCCCAGGTCAGGTCAACCTGGCAGCCCAAGGATGATTGTCACAGTCAAGAGATGGCAAGGGTGCTGAAGGAGATCAGGCATAAAGGGGGAGATGAAAACACCCCAAAGAGAAAGGTGGATGAACAATAAGTCAGACTGAAAACAGAAGCAGGTGCAAGGCTCCCCAAAGCTCCTGGTTGCTGGATACCTTTCCAGAGAAAACTGAGATTCCTCTTGGCTTAAAAAAGCACAGCCTTCCCTCACCAAGCCCAAAAGAACTCTCCCAGAGAAGGCAGGAGAGCACCCATGGGTGAGCACTAAGATGAAATCCCCCACATCTGGGGAAGCCATTTGCATTCCTCTTAAACTGTTCCCCCACCAAGCATGCTGCTGCCTAGGGGCCTTTGAACTTGCTCTTCCTTCAGCCTGGGAGGCTGTTGCTCCAGGATTCACAAGGCTTCTCCCTTTCCTCATTCAAGTCACTACCCCATCAAAGAGGTCTTCCTAACCAGCCCATCTAAAACCGCACTTCCAGTACTGTCTCCCTCTCATCCTCCTTTACTTTTCTGCCCACACTAGTACCAGCTGAAATATTTATTTTCAAATACAGAACTCAAGCTCCCTGAAGGCAGGAATTTATAGTGATTTGTCCATTGTTACGTCCTTAACAAGATTGGTGGAAGAAATATTATCAACCTCATTGAACTTGCTCTTCCTTCAGCCTGGGAGGCTGTTGCTCCAGGATTCACAAGGCTTCTCCCTTTCCTCATTCAAGTCACTACCCCATCAAAGAGGTCTTCCTAACCAGCCCATCTAAAACCGCACTTCCAGTACTGTCTCCCTCTCATCCTCCTTTACTTTTCTGCCCACACTAGTACCAGCTGAAATATTTATTTTCAAATACAGAACTCAAGCTCCCTGAAGGCAGGAATTTATAGTGATTTGTCCATTGTTACGTCCTTAACAAGATTGGTGGAAGAAATATTATCAACCTCAGACATATGGATGCTGCTGCTGCTGTTGCTAAGTTGCTTCAGTATGTCCGACTCTGTGAGACCCCATAGAGGGCAGCCTACCAGGTTCTGCCATCCCTGGGATTCTCCAGGCAAGAACACTGGAGTGGGTTGCCATCTCCTTCTCCAATGCATGAAAGTGAAAAGTCAAAGTGAAGTTGTTCAGTTGTGTCCGACTCTTAGTGACCCCATGGACTGCGGCCTACTAGGCTCCTCCATCCATGGCATTTTCCAGGCAAGAGTACTGGAGTGGGGTGACACTGCCTTCCCAGATATATGGATAATAGCACTCTAATAGTAGAAATTGAAGAGGAACTGAAGAGCCTCTTGATGAGGGTAAAAGAAGAGAGTGAAAAAGCTGGCTTGGAACTCAATATTAAAAAAAAAAAAAAGCTTATGGCATCCACTCCCATCACTTCATGGCAAGTATAAGGGGGAAAAGTGGAAGCAGAGACAGATTTTATTTTCTTGGGCTCCAAAATCACTGTGGATGATGACTTCAGCCATGAAATTAAAAGATGCTTGCTACTTGGAAGGAAAGCTGTGACAAACCTAGACAGCTATTAAAAAGCAGAGATATCACTTTGCCAACAGAGTTTTTTAAGGTCATAGCTATGGTTTTTCCAGTAGTCATGTACAGATGTGAGAGCTGGACCATAAAGAAGGCCAAGTGCCAAAGGATTGATGCTTTTGAACTGTGGTGCTGGAGAAGACTCTTGAGAGTCTCTTGGACAGCAAGAAGATCCAACCAGTCAATCTTGAAGGAAATCAACCCTGAATATTCCTTGAAAGGGATGCTGAAACTGAAGTTCCAATACTTTGGCCTGATAGGAAGAGTCAACTCATTGGAAAAGACCCTGATTCTGGGAAAGATGGAGGGCATGAGGAGAAGGGGAAGAGAGAGGATGAGATGGTCAGATGGCATCATTGACTTGATGGACATGAGTTTGAGCAAATTCTGGGCAATAGGGAAGGACAGAGAGGCCTGTCATGCTGCAGTCCATGGGGTCACAAAGAGTCAGACATGACTGAGCGACTGAACAACAAAAAGCCAAAAAGTCTCACTGGCTGAATAAACGAAAATGTACATGGTGCCAACACACGATTCCTGGCCAAAGGCTCCAAAAAGTAGTTTTTTTCACAAGGTAGCCTTCTTGAACTATCTTTCCAATGATCCTTGGATAGCCCCAAACTAATCTATTGAACCCCACTATTCTCAAATAATAAAGGAACATTTTTCAATGATTAAAGTTTTTCTGTGATTCTAAGATGGCAGATGGGGAAGAAACTCACCCGTCATCTTCCTCTTATAGGATCAGCTGTGCCTGATGAGGTTTTGTAATGAAAGGCTCTGGGTTTGTTTGATCTGGACAAACCCAGAGGCCAAGTTCATTGCTAGCATTAATTATTAATATAATAAAGGAAACTAACAATTTTACTATAGAAGCACGAGAGCAGTTAGTGCTTTCTATGTGAGGGTCATTATCCCTCTCTGAAATAGGTTGGGGAAATTAAAAAATGTTATTTTGTGTCAGACATTTCAGTTCAGTTCAGTCACTCAGTCATGTCCAACTCTCTGCAACCCCATGGACTGCAGCATACCAGGCTTCCCTGTCCATTACCAACTCCTGGAGCTTGCTCAAACTCATCTCCATCAAGTCGGTTATGCCATCCAACCATTTCATCCTCTGTCATCCCCTTCTCCTCCCACCTTCAATCTTTCCCAACATCAGGGTCTTTTCTAATGAGTGAGTTCTTTGCATCAGGTGACCAAAGTATTGGAGTTTCAACTTCAGCATCAGTCCTTCCAATGAATATTCAAGACTGATTTCCTTTAGGATGGACTGGTTGGATCTCCTTGCAGTCCAAGGGACTCTCAAGAGTCTTCTCCAACACCAGAGTTCAAAATCATCAATTCTTCAATGCTCAGCTTTCTTCATAGTCCAACTCTCACTTCCATATATGACTATTGGAAAATGTATATTTATTTATTTGACTTTAAAGTTATTTGATCTCAAAGCTATTTAAGTGATAAAGGGCTCATCTTTAAAGTTTCCTCCTGCTTTAGTAAACAGTATCAGATAAATCTGGAAGACATAATAGGCATGGGATAAAAGGAGGCAGAATTAAAAGGCGAAAAGAGGATTGTATCATGTGTGGTACATTTACAATATTTAAAAATTGGTTTCTTAATATGGTCTCAGACATACTTATGTTTATGTGCTTATGATATTAATTCTCCAGAAGCAAAAATGGGCTGAGTGTGGAGTTGTGGAGGCATGGGTAGGGAGACAGTATAGTACACACTCTCCTTTTGGTGGGGAGTCTCTCTGTCACCTGAAATCTCATGTGCAAATATAAAGATACAAAGAGCATGACAATTGTAGTCTGAACAATTGCCACAGTGATGTGTGCTTTCTGTGGTGTTTGGCTTCATTTTAGTTACTATTTAACATTTTCTTAATCTGTACTGCCTTTTATCTGACATCCTCAAACATTTCCCTGTTTCTTCTTTATTATTTCCTTCCCTACTAATGATGTTTCTGGAACTGAAGTATCCTCTTGATATGGGTTCTCTTCGTTAACAAAGAGAACACTGGGTTTGATTTATCTGTAAAAACCCCTGGGATGACTTTTGTGCTTAGATGTCAAAGAAATTCTCCATCTCCTTCTCAGCCATTAATTTTATCATTATGGAAATAGCTTCCATAATTGATAAAACATTGTCAACTGAGTTTGACAGACTATTAAAACACTTCTGAAGATTTGTAATCTCCAGCTCCTGTCTCTTGGGGCTTGTTTAAAACGTTCACACCCATATTTATATTCTCTCTTAAATGTCAATGGAAAAAAATCTTTGTGATAAGGTCATTGTAATGCACACAGACAGTGATCAAGGATCATTTTCCCCCAGTCCCAGCCAAGTCATGTTATTATTAATAAAACAGGGTAAGTCATTCATCTTTTCCCACTAACTGAGAAAATTGAAGCTTGGCCATAAAGAGGAAGAGGACCACCCTGTAAAAGGCATAGCTTATTGTGAAGTCTGAGGTATCTATTTTTTTAATTAAACATTTTAATTTGAAGTAACGTAGATTCACATGAAGTTGTAAGAAATAACAGAGCTCCTATATACTCTGTACCCAGTTGCCACTAAAAATAGCATCTTGCAAAAACTACAGAACAATATTTAAATAAGATTATTGACACTGATATTATTCAGATTTCTCAATTCACTTGTACTCATGTGTGTGTGCATATTAAGTTCCACCCAACTTTATTGCGTGTGCATTTATTTGTGTATCTATCACCACAGTCAAGTTACAGGATGGTTGTGTAACTAATAATCACATCTACTGTTTTCTTCTCCCTTCCCTGTAGGGAATCTATTTTCCTTTGAGCTTTTGTGAATAATAAAGAGAAATCAAATTATGAAAATTAGTTGCCTTCAATGAAAGCATTTGAGTTTTTAGAAAAAGGTGTCTACTTGTAGCAGATGCAGCCAGAGCTTGATATCTAAAAACCTGATCTCAGCCCCCACTCACCTACCTGGATGGGTAGATTTATAAAGGGCCTGCACAAATGTGCGTGTGCTTTGCGTTCAAAGCAACAACAGTGATAAGAAATGAGGCATTATGTGTTAGTAAGCTTCATTTTTTGTTATTGTTGCAAATGCCACTGATAATATTCCACTGAAATGATGAATTTTTAGATAAATCAAGAAATTACTCCCAGTCTCAGAGGTTTCTTGGAAAGTTTTTAGCATCCAAGATGCACAATTAGGTTCTAATTAGGATGAGAATCATATGACATTCTGGAATTTTATACTTAGATGAACATGGGTCATGAGAATTTTCCAAAATTCTTTTTGAAAAGCATGTGGGAAGTTAGCTCCAATTTTTCTCCTTTGTTGCAAGCTGAGATTTTTTTTTTTAATGTGAACTCCCAGGCAGACACTTTCCATCTGCTACTGTAGGCATTTTTGCCCATCTGATATAAAATACCAGTAAGTAAGTCCTCAAAGCTAGCTCAATGGCTCAATAAAATATGGTCTTCCTGTCACCCTTGGTGCTTAAATCATTTGTTGTCAAACTAGGTGGCTTTCAGAGTTGAATTTACTGCTGTTTGCTGCAAAAGAGATTGTAGCCCCAAGGAGAGGGCCAGAACTGTCATTAAGCACTGCCAGCTATGAGAACAAAGGCCTTGGTTAATTTTTTTGTGATTCTGTTGCTGTCCTATGGTTCTTAAGACAGATGGTTTTTAAATGATGAATTTGCAACAGGAGACACTCAAGAAGTGTTTACCCAGTGGTCCCAATGGCCTCATGCATATACAGACACTCAAACCTATACAAGGAAACATTAAAAGAGCCTTTATCTTCCTTCTCTCGACCCCCCACCTCTTGCTCTCTCTCACTCAGTTATTTTTCCAAAATCTGTACATTAGATCCGACACGAGTAGACCACATACATATGAGGAATTCATATTAGCAGTAGGAATGAATTTAAAGGAAGCTTTCAAAGGTTCATAAAAGATGTATCAAATGCCTTATATGTTTATGGCACTATAGTAATTGCTTTGGTGGAAACCAAAATGAGTTTCTTCCCTCAAAATGAAGGAAGCTAGTATTTATCAAGCACTCCTTTGAGCCAAGCATTTTCATGATGAGCCAAGCATTTCCTGCCATTTTCATGATGACTCTGTGATACTATGGGGTTATGATTTGTCACATCAGGAAGCAGGAGCAGGTTCAGGGGTTGACCCAGGGTCACAGGTAGTAAGAGGCAGAACTGAGATTCAAGCCAGGTATATCTGACGTCCACGCTCTTTCCATAGAGTGTCTTTTAACTTGCAAAAAAGGGGATAATACAGGTTCAGAAATGCAAGTATACACAAAACTGTAAAACAGACCAGATTATAGTAAATCACGTAAGAAATATCAAATCAAAGAGTTACAAAGAAATTCAACAGACAGTTGATAAGGTGGACTTTGTCATGATTCTCTTTCAACAGACTCCTTGTCTCAGCCACTGGGAGCACTGATGACGTTCACTCTTCAGCTGTCAGTCCCTTCAGGGACTGTCCCATCTACAGAGAGCTACCTTGCCCAAAGTTACACCTTCCCTCAAGAAGCCCATCCATTGAATGTTCGATGTGGAAGCAAAAGCCTGGACATCTTGACTCAATTTGGGTAGTGCTGAAGGACCACTATGGCTCCAGAGCTCCCCATGTGTTGGCTGAATCTGTGGTTACACCTTCACAACAGCTCCTTTCATTCCCTACCTTCTACAAGGGTTGACCCCAAAGACACTCCTTAATATAATCCTACATGCTGAGCTCTGGGTCAGAAATTACTTGCCAAAGAAGTCAACCCAGGGCAGTTGGGTAGATTTGAAAATTCCTCACAGAAAATAGGTCTTGGGTGACAAGTATGATTCCAATAGGACAACAGTGTAGTTATTGTTGAAAAGACAACTGTGACTCTGCTATAGAAGGTCTTGAAAACCAGACAAGGAATTTGTACCCAGTTGAGAAATGGTGTGCCAGTGAAGGCTTTAGGAGAGAAGCAACATGAAGCAGGCTATAACTTATAAAGTGGTGTGGTCATTTATGAGGACAAATGCTGAAGACAGGGGCAGAAGTTTGGGAGTTCACAGAGGAGCTGGTGGTCCAGATAATTCTCATCAGCAGAGCATTAGATTGTTTGGCAGAAAACTTAAGGTTGAATCCTGGTTCTGCCACTTACTATCTCTGGGACTTTGAGTCTGGAGTCACGTAATCCCTCCAAACTCAATTTTTCCTTCTGCCAACTAAGATAATATTTGCAATGTGGATTGACTATGAATTTGCAAAGCATTACACACACACACACAAAGCAATCTATAAATCCCTAAACAAATGCAGGTTTTAGCTGTGAGGATAAAGAAAGTTAGCCAGAGCAGGAGCTAGCAAGCTACAACCCACCATATTTAGTTAGCCTTTTTTTTTTTTTTTTTGCAAATCAAGTGCTATTGGAACATAGCCATACCTATGTATTTAGACATTGTTTATGGCTGCTTTCAGGCAACAATGGCAGAGATGAGAGATTGCTATAGAAACCATATGACCCTGCAAAACCTAAAATATCTACTATCTGTCCCTCTACATTTAAAATTTGTATCCCTGACCCAGAGCATCAGAAAGAAAAAGGAAGTGACTGATGTAAAATATAGGACAAGAGGTCAAATCTGTAAGACCGCAGTAAATGCTTGGGCTTAGGGAAATAG
This sequence comes from Aepyceros melampus, assembly GCA_006408695.1. Taxonomy (NCBI): domain Eukaryota; kingdom Metazoa; phylum Chordata; class Mammalia; order Artiodactyla; family Bovidae; genus Aepyceros; species Aepyceros melampus. The sequence goes on from SJXQ01003238.1 coordinate 322,813, forward strand.
AGAGAGAAAGAGAAGGGACCAACAACCTTGAGGTTCCTAGCCCGAGTCCCAGCAAGATGATATTGTCATGAACTACACTAAAGAAGTCAGAACACTTCTTTCACTTAATTGTTGGTTTTATTCTGGACCTTCTAAGTTTCAAGTGCTGGTAAGAATGTCCAGCAGAAGGATGAAAATGTGGACCTGGTACTCTGGCAAAGGCTCAAAGAGGAGGTTTTGGCTTTTGGAACAGTGTGCTTTAACGTGAAAAAAAAAAAAGAAGGAAAATTGGGGATTCTGTAAGCAGTATAATTTTGACTTTAATCTTCCACAGTTCTGTCTAAAGTTATCCAAAGATCAAGTCCTTAAATTGGATGGTTAAAGCAAGGCTTTGCTGATCATTGTTATATTAAAAAAATGAGAAAAGGACAGAAAAGTTTTACTGTCACTAGAAAGGAAATATTTTAGAACCAGGCAAAGACTCCCCTGCGTGGAGGGCATTTGACCTTGTTACTGGCCACTAAGTACCACTTGAAAGCCAGTTCTCATGTCCCAAGTGATGTGGGTTCTGAGAAATATTAAATGGTTTTCTGCAAATAAAAGGATTTCATGATTTTAAAAACTTTGGAGAAAACCAGATTAAAGAAAGTTAAAGCTTTCTTTATTAAAGAGCTTCTCAGAGACTTTATTGTGTTAAGAAGCACTGGAATCCCCAAGAGGTAGACGAAGTAAGTAGATAAGAAAACTGGAGGTTTAAAGCAGTAACTTGCCCAGGATTACAGCACTATTAAGAAGCAGAACTAGGAATCAAACTCGGAAATTACTTCCTGCTCATAGCAATTACTCTTTCCTAATAATGATGACGATAAAAGGATGGTGGTGGTGGTGATGGTGGTGAAAAGTGTGCCAAGTAGTCCCTGTGGTACTTGCTATCCTTGGAAAGCTATGGTAATCCTTAGACCAGTGTGTCAGTCACACGGTGACAAAGCAATGCTGTATTAACCACTCAAAATTCAGTGACATACAACAGCAAGCATGCATTCTATCACACGCATCTGCAGATTGACTGGGCAGCTTTGCTGATCTCATTTAGGTTTGGCTCCAGCCCGTGCTTTCAGATCAGGTCCTCCACAGGGAGCTTTCCTCTGTCTGAGATGAGCAGGCTGCCAGCGGCAGAATCCTCTCGTGGTGGAAGCAGAATGTTTCCCTGTGCATCACCGAGTTACATGCCTGCCCACTACTCAAGAGGCAGGGATTCTCCCTCCATCTCTAGTGAGAACTACAAAGTCAAATGGCAAAAATTGTTGATATCAGAAAGAATGAAGAAATGGAACCAATTAGTCACTACCCCATGAGCCATGTGTAAAATCCAGGATTGGAACATACAATAAAAATTTTAATCGGTCTGTTCAAATAATTCACAGACCCCTGGCACCATGAATTCAGTTTCAGTCAATGCAGGATTGTGACAATAAAATTTTATTACTCTTATCCCTGCTTATTCAGAATCTGCCCAAGTCTGGGCTAAAGTATACACTCTTGAAACAGCTCTAAGGATTTACTAAATATATTAGCTAATGGTCTACGCGTCCCCTTGTATTCCTTTGCCCATTGGCATTAGGACTGTTCAGTTGGACTGTCGGCTGATGCTTCTCTGGGTCTTGCCATGCTTGGGGCCTGCTGTCCAGCTGCTTCTCCCGGGCAGTGAGACTAGAGCCTCAAGCTGAGGCTGAGGTCTTAGAGGAACTGGGTATATCCAACTTGAATATTTATCAGTATCACTGAGGATACAAGGATTGCCTGGGCCAAGAGTCCCTGGAGGCAGTCAGAGAGAAGGATGAAGGAAATCACTCTTGGAAGGTCATATTGATAATTCCCTTGCTTTAAAAAAAATGTCATATCTTGAACTCCTGAATATGCAGGAGAAAATGTTTAGTTTTCCTGGTATTTGCATTTATAAATATGGCATCATGTTACATGTAATCTCTTGTACCTTGTCATTATTATGTCCCTGAAATTCTTCATGGTTTGGAGTCACTAAGGTTTATTCAATATTAAGTATACAGTATACTTTATTAGAAATCTACCATAGTTTATTTATTAATTCTCCTGTTCATAAACATTTTTAAGTGGTTTCATTCTGCTATTACGGATAATTCTGTAATTTGCACGTGTCTCCAGATACACGTGCCCAAGAGTTTCTCTGGGATATGTAATTCAGAGTGGAAATTCTGGTTTAAAAGCTTTTTAACCATTGTTTGCAATTTTATTCCAGGGTATTTCTTTTAGTTTATAGGCCACTAGCAAGTTATTAGAGTTCTTGTAGAATCATATTTTCACCGACACTGTGTATTGTCAGACTTCTAAATTTTTGCCAATCGAGCAGGTAGAAAACAAATCCCACCGTAGTTTAAATTTGTATCTCTTGATTACTGGTGGAGCATTTATTCATGGTGTAATTTACCATGCATGTTTTCCCTTCAGAGAGATGTTTATTTCCTTTGTGTATCTTCTTGTTTTATTGATTTATTGTAGTTCATCATAAATACTGTATACTAATCTCTTACCAATTATATATACTGCAAATATATTTTCCCATTGTGTGGCTTGTCTTTCCATTTGTTTTATGGTGTCTTTTGACAAACAGATGTTTTCAGCTTTGAGACAAACTACCTCAAACTTTTAATTTTGTTTTCTTAAAGAGATACATCCCTGTCCCAAGCTCATAAGATCTACTCTTCATTTGTCTTCTAAAATTCTTAAGGTTTTGCTTTGAAAACCTAAGTTTTTGATCTATTTGGGATTTGGAAATGGGGAGGGGTGAAGCTATGGTGTGAGGAAGGGATCTGAAAGAATTTCTTTCCATGTGTATAACCCATTATCTCAACTTATTTAATGACAGTGACTCTCCCACCCATCCACCTCTTTAGCCATCTGCAAAGCCACCTCTTCCAAGTAACAAGACTGCCTCATGTACAGGGGATGTTGCATTGATCAATTAATATGTCTTTTCCTGTATCCAAATTATCATATCTCAATTACTCTGGCTTTATAATAAATCTTGATATCCAGTGGGTTGTTGTTCAGTTGCTCAGTCATGTCTGACTCTTTGCCACCCCATGGACTGCAACATACCAGGCTTCCCTGTCCTTCATCATCTCCCAGAGCTTGCTCAAACTCATGTGCATTGAGTCAGTGATACCATCCAACCATCTCATCCTCTGTCATCCCCTTCTCCTCCAGCCTTCAATCTTTCCCAGCATCAGGGTCTTTTCTAATGAGTCAGCTCTTCACATCAGGTGGCCTAAGTATTGGAGTTTCAGCTTCAGCATCAGTCCTTCCAATGAATATTCAAGACTGATTTCCTTTAGGATTGATTGGTTGGATCTCCTGGCAGTGCAAGGGACTCTCAAGAGTTTTCTTCAACACCACAGCTCAAAAGCATAAATTCTTCAGCGTTCAACCTTCTTTATGGTCCAACTCTCACATCCATACATGATTATTGGACCTCCCAGTAATTAAGTAGGACCTCCTGGTAATTAGGTTACCACTTGGCTTTGGAGCAAAGAATGAGTTTTAAAATTCTAATTAGGAGAATAAGAGAAAAGATATTAAAGATCCTAGTGCACTGTTTATTTTAAAATATCTTTTATTAGCTACTCTTTCTTAAGGCTATACTAAGATTGCTGTCATTGGAAATGGATGTTAGTGATTCTAGCTGATGTACAGAAGTAAGTCAGACTTCCCAGTGATTCAGATGAAGGTGGTGAAATTTGACTTTAATTTTCTGTTTTTCTTCAAGGCCTCAGCTGAGATATGTTGCAAAAGTGATTAGCCCTTTATGCCTCTTAGAAAATGAGGCCACGGGAAAATGTTAGTTTTGTGTTTATTCTCAAGTATCTCTAATGCTGTGGCATGTCTTTGCATTACTTCAGGGTTATTTATACAGGGCTTCATGTTTATAGAGCTAAGACAAGGTGATTGGATGAACTTGAAATTTCCTCAGCAGGGAGGGGGTCTTAGGGACTCTGCTATAAACTCTCTGCTCTCTATGGACCACACATTTTATAACTCATTCTGTATAAACAGCTCACATCTTTTGAGCATTTTCCATCCAGTGAATGTTGAATAAATTCCTTTTAGTGGTGACATTGACTCTTTAGGCTGTTTATTTGGACTTCCTCATTGGAGATACAGTCATACAAATTAAAGAATTGTTTAAATGTGATGCCCAGGATGTACTGTAAGTCATGTTTATAAATGAGGTTTTATATTCTCTGTGAATGTGCAGAAAGAAAGGCATTATCATGTACACAGTGCTCATGATTTGGTTCAGTACCTGGTAGAGCACATAAAAAGTAGCCCTGGACATGTTAAATGTGCACCTATATAAATGTGTAGTTTAAAGAAATTTGAAAATTGATTGACAAAGTAATATAAAAATTGCAAAGAATTGCAATATACATTTAAGAACCATCTACTAGAGAACCTACTCATGGTTGAAGAGCAGCTATCAATAGCTTAGAAATAAGAAAGTGGATAAAAATAAGAAAATGAAATAGAGGCAAGAAATACATCTAGGCAAAAAGCTAACATAATGAAAAAAAAAAAGCAGAATTGCAATCAGTAATTGAGAAGCCTCTTCCACAACAAATGTAAGTGTTTGAATGATAGGAAGATGATTTTTTTCAGATTTTTTTTGTCTTGGGCAACACTTTTAGTGTACACTGAGGTGGAAAAACAGTCACAAATTAATGAGCTTCAGCTGGAAGAAAGGCAGTAAGAGAAAGTTTGGTTTTGCTGTAGTTTCACATTATAAGTAGCCCAAAAACCATTCCCCAAAATTTGTGTTGGGTGTTGTCTCCCACCTTCTCTTTTTTACCACTCAGATTTCCAAAGCTCCTGTAAACTCACCTCCCTCCCCACTTGCAAAACTTCCTTTACAACAGCTCTCTCGTAGCCCTGCAACCCAGGACAATCTCTTCACCCAGCAGTGTATTAGTCACACAGATTGTGCATTTAGAATCACACTGGCCACAGTAAAATAAGTATTATTTTTAGAAAGTTTATATCTTATTTATATATACTAAAGTGTATGTGAGCACTGCAAGGAATAAATGACGGTGATGCTATGATAGTCTTCCATGTCATTTATAATTCTTGTATTAATAGGATTGTAAGATTTAGCAAATAAAAATACAGGATTCCTGGTTAAATAAATTGCATATAAACAACTACTTTTAATATGTCTTGTTAAATTAAAATTAAACACGGAGACCATTAGACAGATATAGCTCTTCTGCTGTGGTGACCTCTGTAAGGAAACCAAAATCTAAGCCTGTAAATTCCTCAAGGTTACAAAACTGAAATGCTAAAGGCAACCAATCACAAACAGCCAACTAAATATTAAGTCAAAGCTAGTCAATAGTTTCCTGCTTTGCTTCTGTCTTTTTCCCATAAAACTCTTTCCCCAACTCCTGGCAGTGAAACACTCCCAGCCACTTTCAGTTCCTCACTACCCAATTCTAACTGATTTTTGCTCACAGAAACTGTTAATATTTTTAGCATGCCTCACTTTATCTTCTAATAGTCCCATGTAATATTTAAGATATAATAACCATAAAAAAGTATTTTTGTTTATGTAAAATTCAAATTTAACTGGGCATCCTATAATTTATTTGACAGCCCTAAATAGAGTAACTTCTGTGGGTACTGCTGGAATAAAACTGGGCATTTTTGCCCTCCTTCCAAAAAACACTTTTCAGTGTCTTGAAAGGTAAGGTAAAAGAGGTCTTCACTTGAGCTCTCTTTCTAAAAACCCATTTTATCCCATCTTTCTGCTGCAGATTCCACTCACCTCGCTGGCTTCCCAAGGTTTTCTTTATCCTGATGCCAAAGAAAGCCAGCCTTCTGGATTCACTTTTATTGTCCCCTGTCCACTCTCTGACTCTCTTCCAACCGCTTGTAACCCTTGTGTTCCCTTCACCCACCCGCAGGTCGCAGCATGATCTTTCTTACACATGTTCATGGAGCCCTTTCTGTTCTTTCAGCTCTCCTCTCATGTTCCATATCAGATCTGCTCTTCCATTGCAAAGGTCTGTCAATATCCTGGTCCACTTCTTGCTTTCCTTGACAGACAAAGAAGCAAACTTCCTGTGGGAGTTCTCAGCTCTTCCAAGGTTTAACCACCATGAACATTAATGGTGTACCATTGGAAAACAAACTCCCCAAAGAAATTAGACCTTGAAGCAAAGATGCTTCCCTGTTGCTTCTGGCTCTTTTTCCTACTTGTACAAGGGAGGTGCCTGCCTAAGAAATGAAACTCTGCCTAAGTGTAAAGTTCACAAAAAGCCTTGCCAGAAGCTGGAAGGACTGTTATATCCTGGTCCACTTCTTGCTTTCCTTGACAGACAAAGAAGCAAACTTCCTGTGGGAGTTCTCAGCTCTTCCAAGGTTTAACCACCATGAACATTAATGGTGTACCATTGGAAAACAAACTCCCCAAAGAAATTAGACCTTGAAGCAAAGATGCTTCCCTGTTGCTTCTGGCTCTTTTTCCTACTTGTACAAGGGAGGTGCCTGCCTAAGAAATGAAACTCTGCCTAAGTGTAAAGTTCACAAAAAGCCTTGCCAGAAGCTGGAAGGACTGTGAGATGAGGTGTGATTCTGTGTCATTGAACTCCCACACTGGACTTCCTTTGGGCGTGTCACACATCTGCAGAGGGAGGCCCCACAGGAAAGTTTTATGACCTCTAAGGGAGGAACATGAACTAACCTATCTATACAGTTTGTGAAGCTTTTTTTTTTTAACTTTTCTCCATATATTCCCTTTCATTTGTGTTTTTCCCTCCCTTCCTTCCTTCTTTTCTTCCTTCCTATCTTTTGTTTCTTGCTCTCATCTTTTCATTCTCAACCCACTCTTTCCCCTGCCCTTGACTTAAATCTCTTTAGTCTTTCAAATCAGTCCCCACCTTGGCTCATGGCATATGTAGGATAAACACAATTTTTCCCTTGGACAGTTTTCATATTCTGACACCTCAGAATTTGAACAATCCTCTGGAGTCTGTACTCCCTTCTCCAGGCTGGAGTGGTTCTCATTATCTTCCAGCCAGGTGTCTCCCCACTTTTATTCCTACTGGGGTAGTTTTCTTCTCCCCTTTGTGTATTCAGAGAACCAAGAAGAATATATTTAGTGTCACCCAGCTGGTTATTTCATTAAGTTCTCACGGCTTGCTCCATATTACCTGAGGAAAAACATTTTCTGTGACTAAATTGCAAGCTAATATAAATTACAGTGTATTGGTTGTAGAAATGAAGTTTACAATGGGAAGAGATTCTAGTTGGGGTTCAGAAAGCATGATGGAAAAAATTTCAACTCTGTCATTGGTATTGTAATTTATTCATTGATCCTTGGTTTGTTACTGATGCATTCATAAGTACATGCCTGGTCCATAGCCATCCCCTCCTCTGAGAATCTCATGACAAGAAACTTCAACTTGTCTCAGAAAAGCATGGAGAGCATCAGTTTGAAATAGATGGTACATTTAGTTAGGGTTATAAAGGCTAAGCTTCTGCAACAAAGAGACACCCTTCAAATACAATGGCTTGAGTAAGATTAGATTTATTTCTTTCTCACTTAAATCTGAGCAGAGCAGTTCTGCTCAGATTCATTGAGGGATTCATTTTCATTTTATCTTGCTGCTGTGCCATCCTTAAAATGTTACCTTTGTTTAAATGACTGAATCCAGGTTATTGGTTTGCCTAACTCTTGGGAAAGGGAAAAAGAGGAAATAGAAAGCTGACAATTTTCTTTCAGATAGGTGAGGTGGAAGTTGTTCACATCACTGAAGCTTAAATTTAATTGGTGAAAAATAGCCACAGAGCTATTCTGAACTGCAAAGGAGTCTGGGAAATTTAATCTCCAGCTGGAAAGCTATGTTCCCAGGAAGAAAGGGGGAAGGAATTTAAAGAGACAAATAGTGATCTGTAATAGGTACTCTGAGGTGTCAACTTTGGAACGGGTTCTAAGCATCATCAGTTCTTCAAGGCAGCATAGAATGATGGCCAGATGTTCTTGGTCTGGAGGTAGGAAAGCCATGAGTTCTAGTTTGGGTCCTCCTAGTCACTAGTTGTGTGGCCATAAGCAGTCATTTAATTACCTTAAAACCTCAGATTCCTCAACTATGAAATGGGAAATATAATAGAACCTGTGTCAAAGATTATATGAAATACACAAGTGTTTACATGATAAAGTGTTGGTCATTCAGTCATGTCTGTCTCTTTGTGACCCCATGAACTGTAGTCCACCAGGCTCCTCTGTCCATGAGATTCTCCAGGCAAGAGTACTGGAGTGGGTAGCTGTTGCCTTGTCCAAGGGATCATCCGGACCCAGGGATCCAACCTAGGTCTTCTGCATTGCAGGCAGGTTGTTTATTGTCTGAGCTATCAGTTCGGTTCAGTTCAGTCACTCAGTCGTGTCCAACTCTTTGTGACCCCATGAATTGCAGCACGCCAGGCCTCCCTTTCGAGGATCCACTGACCCCATGTAGGTACGTGTGACAGCCCTGGTGGCATCGTGAGGGAAAGCCACAGATCCCAGTGTCAACGCGACAGGAAGACTGAAATTGCTGCTACCGCTCAGGAGGAGAGCGGGTGTGCATTTCTCCACTCGAGACGAGGCCTAACTACCCTGTGGACACTCCAGAGGGACCCAGGTCCCTTGTCAGCACTTTCAAGAAAAGCACAGGGTCCGATCGCAGCTCCAGACGTGGACGTTGGACCCGCCACCAAATGGAGAGGAATCCCGAAAATTCCCTCGCAATTCGCACGGAGCCTGGCCTCTCCTGAGGCCACACAAGAAGGTCCCTGAGGTCCCCGTCGTAACTCGAGAAGGACCTGCTGCAACTCGAGAAACACCAGGAGGTTCTCCCTTCTATGCGCGTTGAGGCCCTTTTCTGCTGCTGCATGTCGAGGGAAATCACACCTTCCCTCTTGGACCTTGAAAGAGTCCTTCACTCCCTTGCTGCGACTCAAGAAGTTCCCGGACACACGCGTCGAGGCCTGACCACCCTGTGGACACTCCAGAGGGACCCAAGTCCCATGTCAGCACTTCCGAGCAAAGCTCAGGGTACAATCGCAGCTCCAGACGTGGACTTAGGACCAGTAATCAACTGGAGAGGAATACCGAAAGGTCCCTCGCCATTCGCACGGAAACTGGCCTCTCCTGAAGCCAAACGGGAAGGTCCGTGACATCCCCGTCGTAACTGAAGAAGGACCTGCTGCAACTCGAGAAACACCAGGAGGTTCTCCCTTCCATACGCGTTGAGACCCTTTTCTGCTGCTGCATGTCGAGGGAAATCACACCTTCCCTCTTGGACCTAGAAAGGGTCCTTCGCTCCCTTGCTGCGACTCAAGAAGTTCCCGGACACACGCGCTTCCACAAGACAGGATCCCCAAGGGTCTGCCATCACTCAAGAGGAGACCCTTGGTCCCCTCCTCAGCGCGAGGTGAGAGTTAGTTTCCTTGCTTCATCCAGAAGGGATGCGCGGAGCTCCCATTGCATACCAGAAGGAGGTGCTCTCCACAGGAGAGTCGAGATGATCTCCAGGGATTGTGCCATCAGGCCACCAGGACCCAGAAGTCTCAGTCCCCTCCAGATGAACCTCATTTCCCTGCACTCTCTAAACTGTCACCCCGGGGATCGACTGACCCCACGTTGGCACGTGTGAAAGCCCTGGTGGCATCTCGAGGGAAAGCCACAGATCCCTGTGTCAATGCGACAGGAAGCCTGACAGTGCTGCTACCGCTCAGGAGGAGAGCGGGCATGCATGTCTCCACTCGAGATTAGAACTGACCAACCTGTGGACACTCCAGAGGGACCCAAGTCCCATGTCAGGACTTCAGAGCAAAGCTCAGGGTGCGACTGCAGCTCCAGCCGTGGACCTAGGACCCGCCACCGTCTGGAGAGTAATCCCGAAAGGTCCCTCGACATTCGCACGGAGACTGGCCTCTCCTGAGGCCACAAGAGAAGGTCACTGAGGTCCCCATCGTAACTCGAGAAGGACCTGCTGCAACTCAGAAACACCAGGAGGTTTTCCCTTCCATGCGCGTTGAGGCCCTTTTCTGCTGCTGCATGTCGAGGGAAATCACACCTTCCCTCTTGGACCTCGAAAGGGTCCTTCACTCCCTTGCTGGGACTCAAGAAGTTCCCGGACACACGCGCCTCCACTCGACAGGAACCCCGAGGTTCTGCCATCACTCAAGAGGAGCCCCTTGGTCCCCTCCTCAGCGCGAGGTGAGAGTTAGTTTCCTTGCTTCGTCCGGAAGGGATTAGCGGCGCTCCCATTGTATACCAGAAGGAGGTGCTCTCCACAGGAGAGCCGGAACGATCTCCAGGGATTCTGCCATCAGGCCACAAGAACCCAGAAATCTCAGTCCCCTCCAAATCAACCTGATTTCCTTGCACTGTCTCGACTGTCAACCCGGGGATCCACTGACCCCACGTTGGCACGTTGGTCCTTCACTCCCTTGCTGCGACTGAAGAAGTTCCCGGACACACGCGCCTCCACTCGACAGGAAGCCCGAGGGTCTGGCATCACTCAAGTGGAGCCCCTTGGTCCCCTCCTCAGCGCGAGGTGAGAGTTAGTTTACTTGCTTCGTCCGGAAGGGATTCGCTGCGCTCCCATTGCATACCAGAAGGAGGTGCTCTCCACAGGAGAGTCGAGATGATCTCCAGGGATCGTGCCATCAGGCCACAAGGACCCAGAAGTCTCAGTCCCCTCCAGATGAACCTCATTTCCCTGCCCTCTCTCGACTGTCACCCCGGGGATCGACTGACCCCACGTTGGCACGTGTGAAAGCCCTGGTTGCATATCGAAGGAAAGCCACATATCCCTGTGTCAACGCGAAAGGAAGCCTGAGAGTGCTGCTACTGCTCAGAATGAGAGCGGCCGTGCATGTCTCCACTCGAGACGAGGCCAGACCTCCCTGTGGACACTCCAGAGGCACCCAAATCCCATGTCAGCACTTCCGAGCAAAGCTCAATAGTCGAGATGATCTCCAGGGATCGTGCCATCAGGCCACAAGGACCCAGAAGTCTCAGTCCCCTCCAGATGAACCTGATTTCCCTGCACTCTCTAGACTGTCACCCCGGGGATCGACTGACCCCACGTTGGCACGTGTGAAAGCCCTGGTGGCATCTCGAGGGAAAGCCACAGATCCCTGTGTCAACGCGACAGGAAGCCTGACAGTGCTGCTACTGCTCAGGAGGAGAGCAAGCGTTCATGTCTCCACTCGAGACGAGGCCTGACCTCCCTGTGGACACTCCAGAGGGACTCAAGTCCCATGTCAGCACTCCCGAGCAAACCTCAGGGTGCGACCGCAGCTCCAGATGTGGACTAGGAACCGCCACCGACTGGAGAGGAATTCCGAAAGGTCCCTCGCCTTTCACACGGAGACTGGCCTCTCCTGCGGCCACAAGAAAAGGTCCCTGAGGTCCCCGTCGTATCTCGAGAAGGACCTGCTGCAACTCGAGAAACACCAGGAGGTTCTCCCTTCCATGCGCGTTGAGGCCCTTTTCTGCTGCTGCATGTAGAGGGAAATCACACCTTCCCTCTTGGACCTCGAAAGGGACCTTCACTTCCTGTGGACACTCCAGAGGGACCCAAGTCCCATGTCAGCACTTCCGAGCACAGCTCAGGGTGCGACCGCAGCTCCAGACGTGGACCTAGGACCCGCCACCGACTGGAGAGGAATCCCGAAAGGTCCCTCGTCATTCGCACGGAGACTGGCCTCTCCTGAGGCCACACGAGAAGGTCCCTGAGGTCCCTGTCGTAACTCGAGAAGGACCTGCTGCAACTCGAGAAACACCAGGAGGTTCTCCCTTCCATGCGCGTTGAGGCTCTTTTCTGCTGCTGCATGTCGAGGGAAATCACACCTTCCGTCTTGGACCTCGGAACGGTCCTTCACTCCCTTGCTGTGACTCAAGAAGTTACAGAACACACGCATCTCAACACAACAGGAACCCCGAGAGCCCGCCATCACTCCAGAGGAGCCCCTTTGTCGCTTCCTCAACAAGAGGTGAGAGTTAGTTTCCTTGTTTCGTCCGGAAGGGATGCGCGGCACTCCCATTGCAGACCAGAAAGAGGTGCTCGCCACAGGAGAGTCGAGATGATCTTCAGGGATCGGGCCATCAGGCCACAAGTACCCAGAAGTCTCAGTCCACTCCAGATGAACCTGATTTCCCTGCAGTCTCTCTCTCGAGAAACGCTAGGAGGTTCTCCCTTCCATGCGTGTTGAGGCCCTTTTCTGCTGCTGCATGTCGAGGGAAATCACACCTTCCCTCTTGGACCTCGAAAGGGTCCTTCACTCCCTTGCTGCGACTCAATAAGTTCCCGGACGCACACGCCTCCACTCGACAGGAACCCCGAGGGTCCGCCATCACTCAAGAGGAGCCCCTTGGTCCCCTCCTCAGCGCGAGGTGAGAGTTAGTTTCCTTGCTTCCTCCGGAAGGGATTCGCGCGCTCCCATTTCATACCAGCAGGAGGTGCTCTCCACAGGAGAGTCGAGATGAGCTCCAGGGATCGTGCCAGAAGGCCACCAGGACCCAGAAGTCTCAGTCCCCTACAGATGAACCTCATTTCCCTGCAGTCTCTCGACTGTCACCCCGGGGATCAACTGACCCCACGTTAGCACGTGTGAAAGCCCTGGTGGCTTCTCGAGGGAAAACCACAGATCCCTGTGTCAACGCGACAGGAAGCCTGACAGTGCTGCTACCGCTCAGGAGGAGAGCGGGCTACAGGAGAGTCGAGATGAACTCCAGGGATATTGCCAGAAGGCCACAAGGAACTAGAAGTCTCAGTCCCCTCCAGATGAACCGGATTTCCCTGCACTCTCTCGACTGTCACCCCGGGGATCGACTGACCCCACGTTGGCATGTGTGAAAGCCCTGGTGGCATCTCGAGGGAAAGCCACAGATCCCTGTGTCAACGCAACAGGAAGCCTGACAGTGCTGCTACCCCTCAGGATGAGAGCGGGCGTGCATGTCTCCACTCGACACGAGGCCTGACCACCCTGTGGACACTCCAGAGGGACCCAAGTCCCATGTCAGCACTTCCGAGCAATGCTCAGGGTGCGACCGCAGCTCCAGACGTCGACCTGGGACCCGCCACCGACTGGAGAGGAATCCGGAAAGATCCCTCGCCATTCGCAAGGAGACTGGCCTCTACTGAGGCCACACGAGAAGGTCCCTGAGGTCCCCATCGTAACTCGAGAAGGACCTGCTGCAACTCGAGAAACACCAGGAGGTTCTCACTTCCATGCGTGCTGAGGCCCTTTTCTGCTGCTGCACGTCGAGGGAAATCACACCTTCCCTCCAGGACCTCGAAAGGGTCTTTCACTCCCTTGCTGGGACTCAAGAAGATCCCGGACACACGCGCCTCCAGTCGAGAGGAACCCCGAGGGTCCGCCATCACTCAAGAGGAGCCCCTTGGTCCTCTCCTCCGGGCGAGGTGAGAGTTAGTGTCCATCCTTCGTCCGGAATGGATTTGCGGCGCTCCCATTGCGTATCAGAAGGAGGTGGTCTCCCAGGAGACTCGAGATGATCTCCAAGGATCGTGCAACCAGGCCACAAGTACCCAGAAGTCTCAGTCCACTCCAGATGAACCTGATTTCCCTGCACTCCCTAGACTGTCACCCCGGTGATCGACTGACCCCACGTTGGCAAGTGTGAAAGCCCTGGTGGCATCTTGAGGGAAAGCCACAGATCCCTGTGTCAACGCCATAGGAAGCCTAACAGTGCTGCTACCGCTCAGGATGAGAGCGGGCGTGCATCCCTCCACTCGAGACGAGGCCTGACCACCCTGTGGACACACCAGAGGGACCGAATTACCATGTCAGCACTTCCGAGGAAAGCTCTGGGTGCGAGTGCAGCCTTAGACGTGTGCCGAGGACCAGCCACCGACTGGAGAGGAATCCCGAAAGGTCCCTCGCCATTCGCACGGAGACTGGCCTCTCCTTAGGCC
>SJXQ01003239.1:0-30200 GCA_006408695.1 Aepyceros melampus
GATGGAGGATAGCTCCTCTATGCCCTCCTGTGCCTGCCCAGCCACCACTCCTCGGATTGCTCCTCCCGGCCCACGGCCCTGGCCTCAGGCGTGGGTGGCTCATCTCAGTTGCCACTCCTGGCCTCAGGGGCGAGGTGGCTTCTCCCGGCCACCCCAGACCTCAGACGTGGTGTGTCTGACCTCAGAAACGGGGTGTCTCCTCCCGGCCACCACTGACCTCGGACGCAGGGTAGCTCTTCTCGGCCGTTCCTGTGCTGTCACAACCTGGCACTCTAGGCTGCTGCCCCTGACCTCAGACTTCTGGTAGCTCTCGGCCGCGCTCAACTGCTTTAGAGGACTAAAACTATTGAAGGGTACACCCCACAAAGGTATATAGTATAATGGAAAAGGTGTAGCAGTTATGAGTGTTTTATGATAGGAATCCAGGGAAAGGTGAAATTGATCCACCAGGGGTGGGTCATGGAAGGATAAAGAAACATAGGTATTGTTGTAAGTGAGGCCTCCAGGGTATGAAGGCGTTATTCCAGAAGCCGAGTAGAGAAAAACATTCTTGGCAGAAAGAACCACAAGCAAATTCAAAAAAGGGACAACATTGGTGTGTTCCATCTCTTCAGTTCTTAGGGAATCATGACTAAAGTCAAAGGTATATGGGACACACTGATAGTATATGAGGCTAGAGAAGTAGATTGGGGCCACCATGTAGAAGAAACCCATATGCAAAGCTAAATCATTTAGTTTCCATCCAGAGGCATCACTGATGCTTCTAATGAGTGCAGTGACATGATTAAAGGGAGGAACAAGGGATCAGAGAAAGAGGCAAAGAAATCATTCAGGAAGCTATTACAATACTAGAGGCAAGATGAGAAAAGTGGTATTTTTTTCCTGGCTTAATCTAGACTCAGGAGAAGAATGACTCGTCAAATAACTGATTAACAATATTTATTAATGGGCTAGTATAAAATGGTTTGAACCATATGAAACTGCCATTTTTTTAGGTCAGCAATGGTTAAGCATCAGCAATTTCATATGATTCAATCTAATATAAAATGACTGCCCATAAGCTCCTCTGAATTTAGGAGAGCTACAAGGAGCACATACCTTAGCAGAATTAAATTTCTAGTACTGGGGATCATATCTGTGTAACTTGCTCTGTACATTACCTACAACAGAATTGCCTATAGCTAGATTCTTAATACTCTGATAAGGAAAAAAATCTGTCAGAAATATTGCTTAGTATTTTGTTATTTCTTCTGTCTCTCCTTTGTTGTTTATTTAGAAGTGTGTCATACAAGAAAGAAAAAATATCACAATACACATATAATGAGAAAGAGGAAAGAAAGTGAGATCCAAGGTGGTAAGAAGAAGGGAAAATTTTAAAAATCGAGGGCAGAGTTTGCTAACTGCAGCTCAAGAAAATGAGAGTTACATTCTGGTGGTGGATTTGCTTGAGGAAATTCAAAGAAGATCTCGTGGATTTCAGCTAGAGAGAGGAAAGAAATCTGAGGCCAGTGATGGGCAAAGAAGGATGACATTCTGAAAGAACTCATGGCATAGGAAGACGACTTGAGAAGTTTTGGGGTGAATATTTCTTCTACCAGAGACGCAGCACAAATCAGTTGAAACCTAGTTTATGTGATAGCAACCCCCACCCTGACAAACATTTGTGCACATGCACACACACACACACACAAGCACATATACAATCTTACACATATACACAGTTCCTCTTTGGCTGAAAATTAACATTAAATTGTTCTATTCAAGGAACCAAGATTTTGCTATCACACCCAAAGAAGTGACAAGTTGCAATTTCCCACCATGTGATGCTACCCAGAGTGGGGAAGAAGGGAGAGCAATCTGAGGAGGCAGAATGCAAGCAGGCCTAGAGATGCTGAGGTTATGTTCTCACTCCCTCCCACCACCCCTCACCCATGCCATACGGCAGGCTGCACCTGTTCAGAAAAACAAACTTCCAAGCAGAGCACACCCCTTTTCTCTCCCCCTGGAACCAGAGATATTACAGCCTACAGAGGGAATAAGTGGTCTCATGTCAAAGAACACTTACAGATGAGGAGAACATTTTGAACGGCAGGCTGGCTAGGTTTCACAGTGAGGTTCGGTGGTCTGAACACCTTCCCTGACTCACCACCAAAATTAACAGCAAGGCTGCACCATGATTCAGTGTTTAGAAGGGTGGGAGTTCAGAAGCAGAGTTAGTACAACAGGGTCCTGATGAAGAACCTGTGAGACACTGCAGAGCCTGTGGCTACACAGGAGGCTCATTTGCTCTGATACACTGAAAAGGCACTGCTAGGCTGCAAAACTGGCCATAACACTTTGCAGCTCCTTCTGGAAGGAGAGATCTATGTCCCTAACCCTTGAATCTGCTGGCCTTGTGAGTTGCTCCATCTGAAAGTGATTCTGTGTGTCTCATGAGCCTCATCTTCAAGGGCCCTTGGGAACCTGAAGCCATCACCCCAGGAACCAGGTCGCTAACCTACTGGTTGACAAGGAACAAATGCCCTACTGCAGCCAATAGACAGATGACTGCCAGACAATGCAAGGCAGGCAACCCTGCCAGCTGAATTTAGTTACAGAAGTGAGGCCAGCTGAGACCAGCAGAAACTCCCAGTTGATCCTAGCCCAAGTTGTGAACTAAAAAAAAAGAACAGCTGTTGTTTGAAGTCACTAATTTTAAGGTGGCTTATTATTATGTAAAACTAATGATAAAAAAGTGGTTGCAAAATGTGCATGCATGTGCAAGGTCAGTAACTTCATTTGTGTCTGACTCTGCAACCCTATGGACTTTAGCACATCAGGTTACTCTGTCCGTGGGGTTCTCCAGAAAAGAATACTGGAGTGGGTTGCCATGCCCTTCTCCAGGGGATCTTCCCCACCCAGAACTGAACCCGAGTCTCCTGTTATCTCCTGCACTGCAGGCGGATTCTTTACAACTGATCCACCAGGGAGTAAAATCATTATTTAGGATTCCTACAGAAGATCCTTTTGAGTTTTTATTATGATTTTTTGTTGCTTTCCCTGTTTTTTGTTTTCTCCTACTATCTACATTAAGCTGCTGTTATCTCTTTTCTCTCTGCTAGCTGCTTCTAGAAATCCTTCTTCTCCCTTTTCTTATTAATGCATTAACTCAGCTGCTGTTTAGGAAATCATATAATTAAGCATAAAATAAAAAGGGAAATGAATCCAGAATAAGGGTCTAAGGACTCTACTATAAGTAAAGTAAATAACATGTAGTTATTATACTACTATTATGGTGAATTAGACACTCTGAAGCCTTTCCAACATGAGAGAACTATACCCTATATCAGTCAGTCAGTTCAGCTGCTCAGTCGTGTCTGACTCTTTGAGACTCCATGGACTGCAGCACACCAGGCTTCCCTGTCCATCACCAATTCCTGGAGCTTTCTCAAACTCATGTTATTTTAAAAGTACTGCTGGACTCTCATAAAAGTAGCCAAGGGTAAAGAGGGAATGCTGAAATTCAAGTGGTGACTGAAGCCAATGGCAAATTTAAAAGCACTCTGGGGACAAATGTCAATAATAGCACTAGAACTGAGAGACCATAGCTGCAAGGTAGGGAGCTCAACCTGAGATGCTACCATGAAGACGGACCCTCTAAGGGGACTAAGTAAGTCCCAGTCCATAGTGTTTCCTAGTATCTGAAGAAGTGAATAAAACTCCTATCTGGAAGAAAGCAAAGCAAAGTTAGGCCCTCCTGCATAAAACAAATTAAACTAAATCAAGTATGGGTTCATAATTTTTATAGTCATGGAACACATATGGACACAAGCCAATAGGACTAAAATAGGAAAACCTAGGGGACAAAGAATTTAGAACCTCAAGACCTTGGGAATACAAAATAAGTACAAGTGAGATTTTTTAAAGATATAATAAAAATAGACATGGAAAAAAATCTAATCAGAAATTGTCAGGAAAATATACAAAATAAAAAAGAATTTTTAGAAGTGAAACATATAATCATTTAAATTGAAAACACACTGGATAGACCAGTTACAGAGGAACAGAGACTTGCCCAGAAAACAACAGAAAGACAAGGACAAAGAAATCTGTGAAAGAGAAGAGGGATTGAATAAAAAAGCCTCATCTCTCATCAAAATCTCAGTGAACAGAGTAGGAGGAAACATCTGAAACAATAGTGATTAATAATTTTTGAGAAACTATGACCATCATGAATCCAGAGATAAAGGAAGAAAAGCATATACAAGCAAGATAAATACAAATAAATCCTCATGTAAGAATACAGTAGTGAAATACAAAAATAGATCCTAAAAGAAGAAAAGGAGAAAAGACAGATCACCTATAAAAGAATGGAAGTTCAAAAAAAGTAGAATTAAAATAGAAGCTAGAAGATGTGTAATATTTGAGGTTCTGAGAAAAAAAATAAACACACTCTCAGGTAAATAAAACCTAAGAAAGTTTACCACCAAGTTTTCATTAAAGAGATTTCCAAAGGATCTACATTAAGAATAATGAAATAGCTTTGGTGAGAAGGTTGAGATATAAGAAATAGTGTGAGGGTTTTTTTTTTTTTTTTTTTATAAATTGCTGTTGAATTGTCTCAAAAGCTTTCTCTGCAATTACCGATTTGATCATGTGAGCTAAAACTCCCACTCCTATGTATATATCTGAAAAAAATTTAAAAAATACTAATTTGAAAAGATGCATGCATCTCAATGTTCAAAACAGCATTACTTACAATTGCCAAGATATGGAAGCAACATGAGTGTCCATCAAAAGCTGAATGGATAAAGAAGATATGGGGTGTGTGTGTGTGTGTGTGTGTACATACACACACATATATATACACATATATATTCAAGTAATAGCCATAAAAAAGAATAAAATTTTGCCATTTGCAGCAACATGAATGGAACTTGAAAGGTATTACATGAAATGAAATAAGTCAGACAGAGGAAGCAATACTTTATGATATCAGTTATATGTGGAATCTAAAAAATATAACAAACTAGTACATATAATAGAGAAGAAACAGACTCACAGATACAGAAAACAAAATAGTAATTATCACTGGGGAGAGGGAAGGAGGAGGGGCAACATATGGGTAAGGGGTTAAGAGGTACAATGTATTATGTATAAATAAGAAACAAGATATGATGTACAACATGGGAAATATAGTCAATATTTTATAATAGTTATCAGTTCAGTTGAGTTGCTCAGTCGTGTCAGACTCTTTGCAACCCCATGAATCGAAGCACGCCAGGCCTCCCTGTCCATCACCAACTGCCGGAGTTCATTCAGACTCACATCCATTAAGTCAGTGACACCATCCAGCCATCTCATCCTTGGTTGTCCCCTTCTCCTCCTGCCCCCAATCCCTCTCAGCATCAGAGTCTTTTCAAATGAGTCATCTCTTCGCATGAGGTGGCCAAAGTACTGGGGCTTCAGCTTCAGCATCATTCCTTCCAAAGAAGTCCCAGGGCTGATCTCCTTCAGAATGGACTGGTTGGATCTCCTTGCAGTCCAAGGGACTCTCAAGAGTCTTCTCCTATACCACGTTCAAAACCATCAATTCTTCGGCGCTCAGCCTTCTTTACAGTCCAACTCTCACATCCATACATAACTACAGGAAAAACCATAGCCTTGACTAGACGGACCTTAGTCAGCAAAGTAATATCTCTGCTTCTCAATATGCTATCTAGATTGGTCATAACTTTTCTTCCAAGGAGTAAGCGTCTATAATAGCTATAAATGAAGTATAAACTTTAAAAATTGTGAATCCACCAGTCAGAATGGCTGCGATGCAAAAGTCAACAAGCAATAAATGCTGGAGAGGGTGTGGAGAAAAGGGAACCCTCTTACACTGTTGGTGGGAATGCAAATTAGTACAGCCACTATGGAAAACAGTGTGGAGATTCCTTAAAAATTTGCAAATAGAACTGCCTTATGATCCAGCGATCCCACTGCTGGGCATACACACCGAGGAAACCAGAATTGAAAGAGACACGTGTACCCCAATGTTCATCGCAGCACTGTTTGTAATAGCCAGGACATGGAAGCAACCTAGATGTCCATCAGCAGATGAATGGATAAGAAATCTGTGGTACATATACACAATGGAGTATTACTCAGCTATTAAAAAGAATACATTTGAATCAGTTTTAATGAGGTGGATGACGCTGGAGCCGATTATACAGAGTGAAGTAAGCCAGAAAGAAAAACATCAATACAGTATACTTACACATATATATGGAATTTAGAATGATGGTAATGATAAACCTGTACGCAAGACAGCAAAAGAGACACAGTTGTATAGAATGGCCTTTTGGACTCTGTGGGAGAGGGAGAGGGTGGGATGGGTTGGCAGAGTGGCAATGTAACATGTGTGATATCATAAGCGAAATGAATTGCCAGTCCAGGTTTGATGCAGGATGCAGGATGCTAGGGACTGATGCACGGGGATAATCCAGAGAGAGGGTGTGGGGCGGGAGGGTGGAGATGGGGGTCGGGATTGGGAGTTCATGTACACTCATGGCTAATTCATGTCAATGTGTAACAAAACGAATACAGTATTGTAAACAAAACAAACTAAAAAATAAAAATTAATTAAAAAAAATTGTGAATCACTGTATTGTACACATATAGGCGGGTCATGGTAGACAGGTCTGATAGAATGTGGTCCACTGGAGAAAGGAATGGCAAATCACTTCAATATTCTTGCCTTGAGAACCCCATGAACAGTATGAAAAGGCAAAATGATAGGATACTGAAAGAGGAACTCCCCAGGTCAGTAGGTGCCCAATAAGCTACTGGAGATGAGTGGAGAAATAAATCCAGAAAGAATGACCAGATGGAGCCAAAGCAAAAACAATACCCAGCTGTGATGTGACTGGTGATAGAAGCAAGGTCTGATGCTGTAAAGAGCAATATTGCATAGGAACCTGGAATGTCAAGTCCATGAATCAAGGCAAATTGGAAGTGGTCAAACAGAAGATGGCAAGAGTGAAAGTCGACATTCTAAGAATCAGCGAACTAAAATGGACTAGAATGGGTGAATTTAACTCAGATGACCATTATGTCTTCTACTGTGGGCAGGAATCTCTCAGAAGAAATGGAGTGGCCATCCTTGTCAACAAGAGTCTGAAATGCAGTACTTGGATGCAATCTCAAAAACGACAGAATGATCTCTGTTTGTTTCCAAGGCAAACCATTCAATATCACGGTAATCTAAATCTATACCCCAAAGAGTAACACTGAAGAAGCTGAAGTTGAATGGTTCTATGAAGACCTACAAGACCTTTTAGAACTAACACCCAAAAAAGATGTCCTTTTCATTATAGGGGACTGGAATGCAAAAGTAGGAAGTCAACAAACACCTGGAGTAATAGTCAAATTTGGCCTTCGAATGCAGAATGAAGCAGGGCAAAGACTAATAGAGTTTTGCCAAGAGAATGCACTGGTCATAGCAAACAACCTCTTCCAACAACACAAGAGAAGACTACACATGGACATCACCAGATGAATTGTGTTTCTTCCAGTCCAGCATTTCTCATGATGTACTCTGCATAGAAGTTGAATAAGCAGGGTGACAATATACAGCCTTGACGTACTCCTTTTCCTATTTGGAACCAGTCTGTTGTTCCTTGTCCAGTTCTAACTGTTGCTCCCTGACCTGCATATAGGTTTCTCAAGAGGCAGGTCAGGTGGTCTGGTATTCCCATCTCTCTCAGAATTTTCCACAGTGTATTGTGATCCACAGAGTCAAAGGCTTTGGCATAGTCAATAAAGCAGAAATAGATGTTTTTCTGGAACTCTCTTGCTTTTTCCATGATCCAGCGGATGTTGGCAATTTGATCTCTGGTTCCTCTGCCTTTTCTAAAACCAGCTTGAACATCAGGAAGTTCATGGTTCATGTATTGCTGAAGTCTGGCTTGAAGAATTTTGAGCATTACTTTACTAGTGTGTGAGATGAGTGCAATTGTGTGGTGGTTTGAGCATTGTTTGGCATTGCCTTTCTTTGGGATTGGAATGAAAACTGACCATTTCCAATCCTGTGGCCACTGCTGAGTTTTCCAAATTTGCTGGCATATTGAGTGCAGCATTTTCATAGCATCATCTTTTAGGATTTGCAATAGCTCAACTGGAATTCCATCACCTTCACTAGCTTTTTTCGTAGTGATGCTTCCTAAGGCCCACTTGACTTCACATTCAGGATGTCTGGCTCCAGGTAAATGAGCACACCACCATGATTATCTGGGTCATAGATATTCCTTATTAATGGAGATTTTTCTGACCAGGCTGCAGCTTGCCAGGAGGTTGACAAAAACCCTGAGGTTAGGTTTGTCCCTGAGTAACTAGGAGAAACTAGTGCTACGAGTGGAGTAACATATTCCCCTTACTGGGTTGTAGGTAGGTGCCTGCATTCATTAAAGTTTTATAACACCACAGCTTCACCATAGCTATGACATGGGGAAATTAAGCAAAGGACTTTTGTTCATCACGTGAATGAATGAACTGGAAGAAGAGCAATATAGCCCAGAGAATGCCCGGAGATAGTGTGCAGTGACCTGAGAACTTTGGTCACCTTAATTAAAACTTTAATTACTTAAGGCAAAATCAAGACTCAAAACAACAAAAAAATCCTAACTATACCCAGAGGATAGATCTGAAGAACATATTCTACACATATGTTTGGGGAACATTTGGAAATTTCTTGGATAGAGTAATGGATATCCTCTTGTGATCCAAAAAAGGGTCTGAAACCATTGCTACACATTTTTACAAAGTGATCAAATATTAAAGTTACAACACAAAAAAGGCTGGAGAGAGAAATTTACTTCCTTTACTAGGAAAAAAAACAGCACAGAACTGATACCAAAGTATTAATTATGATTATGATGCCATATGGATTGTGAAACAGAGTTTTTTTTTATTTTTTATTCATACTTTGCTCCAAGTGTTCCAGCATTGGTATCTATGAAAGTATATATTGCTCTTATAGTTGTAAAGTGTTCATTTGCTTTTAAAATTGTATACATTCAAGGTGTGTATCATGATGTTTTGATATACATATACGAACTAAAATGATGATATGTGTGTGGTGTGAGCACTGGAAATCTACTCTGTCAGCAAATTTCTAGTATACAACACAATATTATTAACTCTAGTCACTATGTTGTACATTAGACCAATATACTTACTCATCCTACATAACTTCAACTTTGCATGATTTGATAAGCATCTCCCATTTCCCCCCACCTTCCTGCCCCAAGTAACCCATCTTTTTACTCTCTACTTCTATGTATGCAACTTTAGATCCCACACATAAGTGAGATTATGTAGTATTTCTCTTTTTGAGTCTGGCTTATTTCACTTAATATAATGTCTCCAGATTTATTCATATTGTCACCAGTGGCAGCATCTCCTTTTCAAAGGCTGTGTATATATAACACTAGTTCTTTATCCATTGATCCATCAGTATACATTTAGGCTGTTTCTGTATGAATCATGCAATGAGTTTGGGAATGCTGGTATTTCTTTAAGGTACTGAGGTATAGTGTTATCCATATGGCTGTACCAATATATATTCCTGCAAGTAACATACAAGGGTTCCCTTTCTATGCAGCCTTAACAATTGCTTATTATCTTTCATTGTTTTGATAATAATTAGCCCAACAGGTGTTTTTTTTAATATTTACAAGTCATGTATCTATGTTATAAAAAACATTATAGACAGATATTAAATTTAGATATATATTATTTCCAAAGTTACAAAATAAATAGTTCATTCCAAATTTTGAAAGGTTTACACTTCAGAAGTTTCATGTTTATTGAGATTATAGCTATCCTAGACCTCAATCTGTAGTTTATCTCAAACAAATCAATAAGCCCTACTATATTTAGAAATAATTAAAATATCCTTTCTGAATCTGCTCTTCAAACTAATACTTTATTTCTTTCAGCTCCTCCTTATATAATATGGGTTAGAGTTTCTTTGTTCAGGGTTAATATTACAATCATTTAACAGCATACTGTGGACACTAACCAATCAGAGTGGTGATGGACAGGGAGGCCTGGCATGCTGCGATTCATGGGGTCGCAAAGAGTCCGACATGACTGAATGACTGAACTGAACCAATCAGAACCAGATGAATCAGAATACATGCCAACCAATCAGAACAGACAAAAGTGAGTGCTAGAGGACAGTCCTAGAACCTTCCCCTGCTATGCAAGACATGACCTCCCCAGTCGCTAAACCATGAGAGAGAGCCAGAAGTACACAGAAGGGACAGGAGATTTGAGGTAGCAACCAACAACTAATCCATATGAGAATATTTTGGTATTTTAGCTTGGCTAGCATAACAATGCACTCTGGCTGAGTATCAGGCCTGCCTTTACTTTACTTCTGTCTAAAGTCCTACAGGGTGCTCTATGTTTCTTTTTAAATTTTACAACTGTCGAGTTATGATTAAAGTGATAGCTGACTTTGTAGAAAGAAGTGTAGCCTAAATGGAAGTTAAAGAAGATGCCAATGAGAAATAGCCCAGTTCATCTTTTATAACCATATATGTATGTGAAAGTGCTACACTAATATCTCAGCAAATTTGGAAAACTCAGCAGTGACCACAGGGCTGGAAAAGGTCAGTTTTCATTCCAATCCCAAAGAAAGGCAATGCCAAACAATGCTCAAACCACCACACAATTGCACTCATCTCACACACTAGTAAAGTAATGCTCAAAATTCTTCAAGCCAGACTTCAGCAATACGTGAACTGTGAACTTCCAGATGTTCAAGCTGCTTTTAGAAAAGGCAGAGGAACCAGAGATCAAATTGCCAACATCCGCTGGATCATGGAAAAAGCAAGAGAGTTCCAGAAAAACATCTATTTCTGCTTTATTGACTATGCCAAAGCCTTTGACTCTGTGGATCACAATACACTGTGGAAAATTCTGAGAGAGATGGGAATACCAGACCACCTGACCTGCCTCTTGAGAAACCTATATGCAGGTCAGGGAGCAACAGTTATAACTGGACATGGAACAACAGACTGGTTCCAAATAGGAAAAGGAGTACGTCAAGGCTGTATATTGTCACCCTGCTTATTCAACTTCTATGCAGAGTACATCATGAGAAATGCTGGACTGGAAGAAACACAAGCTGGAATGAAGATTGCCGGGAGAAATATCAATAACCTCAGATATGCAGATGACACCACCCTTATGGCAGAAAGTGAAGGGGAGCTAAAAAGCCTCTTGATGAAAGTGAAAGAGGAGAGTGAAAAAGTTGGTTTAAAGTTCAACATTCAGAAAACGAAGATCATGGCATCTGGCCCCATCACTTCATGGGAAATAGATGGGGAAACAGTAGAAACAGTGTCAGACTTTGTTTTTTTGGGCTCCAAAATCACTGCAGATGGTGACTGCAGCCATGAAATTAAAAGGCGCTTACTCCTTGGAAGAAAAGTTATGACCAACCTAGATAGTATATTCAAAAGCAGAGACATGGTCCCATCACTTCATGGGAAATAGATGGGGAAACAGTGGAAACAGTGTCAGTCAGACTTTATTTCTTTGGGCTCCAAAATCACTGCAGATGGTGACTGCAGCCATGAAATCAAAAGATGCTTACTCCTTGGAAGAAAAGTTATGACCAACCTAGATAGTATATTCAAAAGCAGAGACATTACTTTGCTGACTAAGGTCTGTCTAGTCAAGACTATGGTTTTCCTGTGGTCATGTATGGATGTGAGAGTTGGACTGTGAAGAAGGCTGGGCACCAAAGAATTGATGCTTTTGAACTGTGGTGTTGGAGAAGACTCTTGAGAGTCCCTTGGACTGCAAGGAGATCCAACCAGTCCATTCTGAAGGAGATCAGCCCTGGAATTTCTTTGGAGGGAATGATGCTGAAGCTGAAACTCCAGTACTTTGGCCACCTCATGCGAAGAGTTGACTCATTGGAAAAGACTGATGCAGGGAAGGATTAGGGGCAGGAGGAGAAGGGGACGACAGTGGATGAGATGGCTGGATGACGTCACGGACTCGATGAACGTGAGTCTGAGTGAACTCTGGGAGATGGTGATGGACAGGGAGGCCTGGCGTGCTGCGATTCATGGGGTCGCAAAGAGTCGGACACGACTGAGTGACTGAACTGAACTGAATGTATGTTCAGTGGCTCAGTTTGACTCTTTTCCAACCCCATGGACTGTAGGTGGCTCTTTCCTTTTCCAGGGGATTTTTTTGACCCAGCGATCAACCCCTCATCTCTTGTGTCTCTTGTATCGGCAGGTGAGTTCTTCATTCTTCACCACTGCAACACTTGGAAGCCCCATTTACAACCATGAAAATTTCAAATATTGCAGATGTTTGGTATCTCTGGGTTATGAGGCATGACTCAAAGTGAGAGCTTGCCAGGCACTATGTACAATAGCAGTTAGCCTGTGTCTCTTACAACCAAGTGATTTTACCTTTCTTTAATTCCCCCAGGAAGTAACTTGTTTTCTGGAGAAATTGAATCCAAGCATCTCAGAATTCAGGATCAGTGAAGCACAGTGAAAGTCCAGATGCGGTGCCATACTAGAAAAGGAAGAGTCAGTTGAAAGTATTATATCCAGTCCCCTTCCCTCACCCAAATTCTGACATATTCACAGGCCTTTGGAGGGTTCATCTCTGGAGAAAATGTTGGTGGGAATATAAAATGACACAAACACTTTGTGAAATAGTTTAGTAGTTTTTTAAAAGACAAATACACACTCATCTTTTGATATAGCCATTCTGCTCCCCTAGGAGCTGCATGTATCTGTTCAAAGACTTGTACATTATGCTCATAACAGCTTTCTCTGTAATAGATAAAAACTGTAAACACTCAGAATGTCCATCCAGAAGTAAATAAACTGACAGATCTATATAATAAACTACTACTCATCAGCAAGCAGAAATGCACTACGGGTATATGCAACAACATAGATGCATTGCAAAAGAATTATGTCAGGTTCAAAAAAGCTACACAAAAAAGGAGCACACAGTGTATGTGCAGAGGGGGAGAACAGGAGGGGAGGGGTAGGAGCAAAGATTGCAGAGGGCATGAGGAAGCTTGAGAGGTGATGTTTATGTTCACTATCTTTGTTGTGCAGATGTTACCATTGTTTGAGCACATTATAACATTAACTTGTATATTTTAAAGGCATACATTTATCATGTGTTTTAAGCATACACAGCTTATGGTATATCGAGTATAATGCAAATAATAATTATAGCTCAAATAAAAATTAAGAATGAGTGGAAATCCAGATATACTCCTAGACCTTCATGTCTTTAAAATCTGGAATGCTATTTATTACAAATTATCACAGACTAAGGTTGTCCTCTTTTAGTGAATGATACGATGGTTTTTAGATCTTTGGCATTATTTTTAATTTATCATAGAAAATTTTTTTGTTGTTGTTGCCTGCTTCAGCTTGAGTGTAAAACTGCAACAACAGTGGACAACTGCATCCAAAAATGGACTGCAATTTTTAAATACTTTTAAAAATAAACTTTGAGAAATCAACATATAAAATTTGCAAATCCAGAAATGATGGGTTTGCCTTACTTTACGACATAGGTACTCCTGAGCTTGCTAATGATTATGAGCAAAGTTTTACTTTCATTTGAATGCCATGATTCCTCTTTGAAAAAGTACTTTCAATTTATGTTTTACATCCGGTTGAAAGAAAATATAGATATATGGTATTTGTTACACTAGTGAATCACTGCTACTAGAAGAAGATAATTTTTATAAATTCATTTGGAAAAGGTTGAAAACATCCCAGTAGATGCAGCATAATTCAGTTCCTTTACTACTTTATCACTTTTATTTTGAATAATTTATCTTTGCTTGGATTTGTAAATAATCTCTAACATACTGCTTAGTATATCAGCATTTTCACATTATCCCAGGTTTATTTTTTATATGCTCTCTAGGATCACAATTTAATTCATAGTTTAATACCTGCTGCTGCTGCTGCTAAGTCGCTTCAGTCGTGACCGACTCTGTGAGACCCCATAGACGGCAGCCCACCAGGCTCTGCCGTCCCTGGGATTCTCCAGGCAAGAACACTGGAGTGGGCTGCCATTTCCTTCTCCAGTGCATGAAAGGGAAAAGGGAAAGTGAAGTTGCTCAGTCGTATCCGACTCTTCGCGACCCCATGGACTGCAGCCCACCAGGCTCCTCTGTCCATGGGATTCTCCAGGCAAGAACACTGGAGTGGGCTGCCATTTCCTTCTCCAGTGCATGAAAGGGAAAAGGGAAAGTGAAGTCGCTCAGTCGTATCCGACTCTTCGCGACCCCATGGACTGCAGCCCACCAGGCTCCTCTGTCCATGGGATTCTCCAGGCAAGAGTACTGGAGTGGGCTGCCATTTCCTTCTCCAGTGCATGAAAGGGAAAAGGGAAAGTGAAGTTGCTCAGTAGTGCCCGACCCTTAGCGACCCCATGGACTGTAGCCTACCAGGCTCCTCCGTCCATGGGATTTTCCAGGCAAGAGTACTGGAGTGGGTTGCCATTGTCTTCTCCGTTAATACCGGCTGCATATCACAATCATCTGTTAATACACCAATTTCAAGACCTAGCTCACAGAGAGTCTGATTTAACTGGCTCAGGCAAGATCCCAGTACAAGTATATATTTTTTTAAAACACCCTAGGGGGTGATCGCCTGGAAACTCCCATGGACGGAGGAGCCTGGTGGGCTGCAGTCCATGGGGTCGCTAGGAGTCGGACACAACTGAGCGACTTCACTTTCACTTTTCACTTTTCACTTTCCTGCATTGGAGAAGGAAATGGCAACCCACTCCAGTGTTCTTGCCTGGAGAATCCCAGGGACAGGGGAGCCTGGTGGGCTGCCGTCTATGGGGTCACACAGAGTCAGACACAACTGAAGTGACTTAGCAGCAGCAACAGGTGATTCTGATGTGCAGCCACTACTAAGAACCACCGACTTAACATTCTCTGTCAGTGTTTCTCAAACTTGTGTGAACATAAGAATGTTCAATGTATTAAAAAAAGAAGAAAAAAAAAAACAGAAAAATGTACTTTCAAGAGAATGAGAAGATGAGCCACCAACTGGGAGAAAATATTTGCAAAGTGTACATCTGATAAGGAACAGTTATCTAAAATATAAAAAGGACACTTAAAATTCAGTCATAAGAAAATAAACAACCCAATTGAAAAGTAAACCAAAGACCTTAACAGACATCTCACCGAGAAGATACACAGATGGCAAATAAGCATATGAAAAGATGTTCCACATCATATGTCATCAGGGAAATGCAAATTAAAACACCAAGACATTACCAAGCATCTATTACAGTAGCAAAAATCAAGAATTCTGCCAACACCAAACACTGTGAGGATGTGGAGCAACAAAAACTCTCATTCACTGTTGATGAAAATGCAAAATGGCACAACCGCTTTGAAAGACCATTTGGAAGTTTCTAACAAAACTAAACAACCTTTATCATATGATATAGTAGTCACACTGGTCAATATTTATCCAAAAGAGCTAAAAAAGCTTGCATCCACACAGAAAGTTACACATGAATATGTGTAACTATGTATGTAATGTGTGTAAATACAACATCTTTATTCATAACAGGCATGACTTATAAGCAACAAAGATGTCCATTAGTAGGTAAATAAACTGTAGTACATCTAGATGATTAAATATTACTTGGCATTGAAGAGAAATGAGATAAGAAACCTTGAAGAGACATGGAGGAATCTTGAAAATGAATTACTAGTGCAAAAAGCCAATATAAAAAGGCTACATATTATATGATCCCAACTATATGACATTCTGGCAAAGGCAAAATTATGAGAACAGTAAGAAGCTCAGTGGTTGCCAACAGTTAGGCAGGGGAGAGAGAAATGAAAATGTGGAGGACAGAAGAATTTTAGGGCAGTGAAACTACTCTACATATTATGATAATAGATACATGTCATTATTTGTCTAAATCCATAGAATGTGCGATACCCAGAATGAAACCATAATGTAAGCTATGAACTTTGGATGATTATGATGTATCAGTGCAGGTTCATCAATTACAACAAATGTACCACTCTAGTGAAGAGTGTTGATAATATGAGAAGCTGTGTGTGTGTGTGTGTGTGTGTTTGGATGGGTGGGTGCCTGTGTGTGGGTGTGGAAGGGTGGATGGGTGGGTGCATGGGTGCCTGTGTGTGTACTGAAACAGGAGATAAAATCTGTAAAATATCTGTACTTCCCACTCTTTGCTGGCACCCTAAAACTACCCCCCAAAAAATGAAGTATTTTTAATTCAATTCCAGAATACCAGAGCCTCAAACCAGACTTCCAGAATCAGGAGTTTTAGGGAAGGAAGGAGGAGGATCAATAGGCCCAGAATGAGAACACTGTTTCACAAGATGCCAGCGATATCATGATGAATCTCAAAAAGGTTAAGAAAGAAAAAGGAAAAAGGAAATTAAGATGTCTGTAAATTTATTAAAAAGCAAATTAAGTATTAAAAGTAAGATGTCTGTAAATTTATTAATAATAAATTAATTGTTTACCAGATGATTTCCTTCTTTTTTTAAAAGGTGATACATTGGAAGTGAAAATGATCTTCTACCTCATCATTTCCACTTCCAATGTATCACCTTTTAAAAAAAGAAAGAAAGAAATCATCTGGTAAATATCTTTGAAATATCTCAACTTATCTTCATCACCCCAGTATTCTTGCTGGGAGAATTCCATGGACAGAGGATGTTATAGAGTCAAACATGACTGAGCGACTAACACACACACAAATATCTTTGAAATACCTCAACTTATCTCCGTCACCCCTCATTGCCTATAGTCCAAGCTCCTAATATTAAGCCTCAGAGGTACGGCAATATCTTCCCATGGAATATCTGGCTTCTCATCTTCCTCCAACCTATTCTCATTAGAGCCAAACTTATTGTTTGAAACACCAATCTTATCATGTCATTCAGGCATTCAGGATCAACACAAATCTTTAACACAGCTGCAAACCTTTGTGGTCTGGCTTCCACCTCCCTTTCCAGCCTCATTTTAGACTTATATTACCCTTTATTCCCGCTCATCTGGCCATAAAAGCCTTCTTTCAGTGTTTCCACACTGACTAATGCCCTCCTGTCACAGGCTATCTGCAGATGCTGAGCCCTCTGCTCTTCCACCCTGACTTTACCTAGTTACTTCCTATGCATTCGTCAGAGCTCAGGCAACAGCCAAGTTCTAGCATTTCTCTAGCAGGTCAAATCTCTCAACTTCAGGCTTTCTAGAACTGGTCACAATTACATCACTGCATTTATATGTGCGACTTCATAGTTGTTTTTGCCATCTTCCCAATGACCGTTTCACAAGGAACTCCCTAAGAATGGCATGTTACTTTTGGTCTCCAAGATCAGCCGCCTGGGTTTCAAACCCATGTCTCCTGCGTCTCTTGCATCAGTAGGTGGAGTGGTAACAGTCTTTACCACTCGCGCCATCTGGGCAGCTTAAGGTCCATACTAGTATCTATCTAATTGCATTAGTTTATTAAATTTACATGTAGAGTAAATTTAATAGCACAGGGCTTAGCACAGAGCTTGTCTTATTATAAGTAATACTAGTAGTAGTAGTACTGTTATTCTGTGTATTGCTTAGCATGATACCTATTTGTGGTAAACAGAATACTGGCCCCTAATTCTAGGAATGTGTAAATATGTTACCTTAAATGACAGAAAGGACTTTGAAGATATGATTAAGATCATGGGCTTTCAAATGGAGAAAAGTTAGATTATACAAGTGGGTAAAGTCTAATCACATGAGACATTAAAAGCAGAGGGAATTGATTAGGGAAATCAAATGGAGGAAGGAAGAGATAGCATGAGAGCAATCCAACCTGCCACTGCTGGCTTTGAAGATAAAGGAAGGGGCCATGAGCCAAGGAAAGTAGGTGACCACTAGAAGGAGGGGAACAGCCTCCACATGATACCTAGCAAGGAAATGCTCTCTCGGTCCAATGACTTCAAGGAAATAATTCTTTCAACAATTTTAATAAGCAGAAACTGGAGTTTCCCTGAAGCCATCAGAAAGAAATACAGCCAGCTGATATCTTGATTTTAGTCATCAAGACTATAGCAGACTTCTGACCTCCAGGACTATAAGTGAGGTTTCTGTGGTTTGAAGTCACTAAGTTTGTGGTACTTTGTCATGACAGTGGTACGAAACTAACACACAGGCCCCTAGCAGATACTCAATAATAAGGAATAAAAGAAAAAGAAATAATTCTGATCTGTGCTGGAATATTGGAAACCTACAATGTTTTACATCGGAGAAGGCAATGGCAGCCCACTTCAGTACTCTTGCTGGGAAAATCCCATGAATGGAGGAGCCTGGTAGGCTGCAGTCCATGCGGTCGCTAAGAGTCAGACATGACTGAGTGACTTCCTTTCACTTTTCACTTTCATGCATTGGAGAAGGAAATGGCAACCCACTCCAGTGTTCTTGCCTGGAGAATCCCAGGGACAGGGGAGCCTGGTGGGCTGCCATCTATGGGATTGCACAGAGTCGGACACAACTGAAGCGACTTAGCAGCAGCAGCAGCACAATGTTTTACATATCATTTCATTTAATTCTCACAAATACCTTGTGAATTTGATGTGAATTTTCCTATTTTTAAGAAGGGAGTAAGTAAAGCTAAAGGTAAGTTGTCCAAGATCACTCAGTCTTTTCCCTGACCTGACTCCAAGGCTGAAGTTTTTCCTCTCTACATTACATCTTACTCACCAAAAGTATTAATTTGATTTATACACCACTTGAGTTTGCAAATCACTTTATATCTACATTACCTTCTCAATTCATCTCTAGTGAATCTAAAATATTTCTCTGACCTTTGCAGTATGAATGAATATGTACTATATAAAATATGTGATACAAGCTAAAAATTACTCATATATTTAAGAACAATAACTAAAATTCATTAAACACTTACTATTCACTACTACTATTTTAAACATTCATGTATGTTAACCTATTTAGCCCAACTATCAACATGATGACAATTACTGTAATTAATTTCCCATTGTCATTTTTTGCTTAAGAGCAGTTGATTTTTTTTCAGATTCATGTGGTGATGCTAAGATAAATCTTTGATATTATTTATTGTGACAGCAGAATTAAATCAAATATTGTTATACTTTTCAGCTCAGGTGAAAAACATATTAAAAGTAAAAGGCAAGAGACTTCTTCAAACCCTGTTTCTTTTCTGAGAATGCTTTTATAAAAAACACCTTGCAGTTGAATAATGAGTTATGTTTAGATGGTAACAGATGTCCATGGAAGAGATATGTCCCCCAGACGTAAGACTCCCTATAGAGACACTTAATTTGTAAATGTTTAATCACAATTTAAGGTGTTAATTGGCATAGCGAAGAATTCTTTCAGGCAAAATTATTTTTATTACTTCAGACTAGACACTAAAATGGAAACTGTATAGAATGGAAAATGAATGCATAATTTTATTGGTATGCATTCAAATTATACCAATTGTAAAATCTCTTTTAATACTCTCATACTGCTGTCATTTGACTTTGGTATTTCTAATATACTATATTATGAACTTTAAGGCGTTTTTATCAAAAAATTAAAGATGAGATAGTTCCGTATATGTACACACACAAATAATCAACTTAAAAGTCTGCCACCTCACTTAAGAGTGAAGACAAGATACAAACATTAACTATCAAAAAGGGTGCTTTACTTCAAAAATTTTCTGCCAATATTCTCCCTCCTAATCATTCCCTACTTTTCTCATGAACCAAGAACTTACAGATGTACAAGTTGGGTTTAGAAAAGGAAGAGGAACAAGAAATCAAATTGCCAACATTTGTTGGATCATAGAGAAAGCAAGGGAATTCTAGAAAAACATCTACTTTTGCTTCACTGACTATGCTAAAGCCTTTGACTGTGTGGATCACAACAAACTGTGGAAAATTCTTAAAGACATGATACCAGACCACCTTACCTATCTCCTGAGAAACCCATATGCAGGCCAAGAAGCAACAGTTGGAATCAAACATCAAACTGGTTCAAAATTGGGAACGGAATATATCAAGACTGTATATTTCCATATTGTCACCCTGCTTATTTAACTTATATGCAGAGTAGTACATCATGCAAAATGCTGAGCTGCATGAATCACAAGCTGGAATCAAGACTGTCAGGAGAAATAGCAACAACCTTGGATATACAGATGATACCAACCTAGTGGTAGAAAGCAAAGAAGAACTAAGAGCCTCTTGATGAGACTGAAGGAGGAAAGTGAAAATCTGGCTTAAAACTCAACATTCAAAAAAGGTCATGGCATCCTGTCCCATTACTTCATGGCAAATAGGTAGGGAAAAAGTGGAGACAATGACAGATTTTCTTTTCTTGGACTCCAATATCACTGTGGAAAGTGATTGCAGCCAAGAAATTAAAAGATGCTTTCTCCTGGAAGAAAAGCTATAACAATCCTGGATAGCACATTAAAAAGCATAGACATCACATTGCCTACAAAGGTGTATATAGTTAAATCTACGGTTTTTCCAGTAGTCATGTATGGATGTGAGAGTTGGACCATAGAGAAGGCTAAGTGATGAAGAATTGATGTTTTTGAACTGTGGTGATGGAGAAGACTCTTGAGAGTCCCTAGGACAGCAAGGAGATCAAACTAGTCAATCCTAAGGGAAATCAATTCTGAATATTCATTGGAAGCTGAAACTCCAATACTTTGGCCACCTGATGTGAAGAGATGACTATTAGAAAAGACCCTGATGCTAAGAAAGATAGAGGGCAGAGGAGAAGCGGGCAATAGAGAATGAGATGGTTGAATGACATCACTGACTCGATGGACATGAACTTGAGCAAACTCCAGGAGATAGTGAATGACAGGGAAGCTGGGTGTGCTGCAGTCCTTGGGATCACAAAGTGCTGGACATGACTTAGTGACTGAATAGTCATTCTACATTCAGTTCAGTTGCTCAGTCGTGTCCGACTCCTTGCAACTCCATGAACCCCAGAATGCCAGGCCTCCCTGTCCATCACCAACTCCCAGAGTTCACTCAAACTCACGTCCATAGAGTTGGTGATGCCATCCAGCCATCTCATCCTCTGTAGTCCCCTTCTCCTCCTGCCCCCAATCCCTCCCAGCATCAGAGTCTTTTCCAATGAGTCAACTCTTTGCATGAGGTGGCCAAAGTACTGGAGTTTCAGCTTTAGCATCATTCCTTCCAAAGAACACCTAGGGCTGATCTCCTTTAGGATGGACTGGTTGGATCTCCTTGCAGTCCAAGGGACTCTCAAGAGTCTTCTCCAACACCACAGTTCAAAAGCATCAATTTTTTGGCACTCAGCTTTCTTCACAGTCCAACTTTCACATCTGTACATGACCACTGGAAAAACCATAGCCTTGACTAGACGGACCTTTGTTGGCAAAGTAATGTCTCTGCTTTTCAATATGCTATCTAGGTTGGTATAACTTTCCTTCCAAGGAGTAAGTGTCTTTTAATTTCATGGCTGCAGTCACCATCTGCATCCCAGAAAAATAAAGTCAGCCATTGTTTCCACTGTTTCCCCATCTATTTCCCATGAAGTGATGGGACCAGTAACACTCAATTCCTCATTTTTTTTGCACATAATTTTCTCACCATTTCTTTTGCCTAAACTGACTGTCTTTCTTTCCTCTACATAATCAAATCACAGCTCGGGTATCTTGGTCCAACTCAAAAACCGCATCTTCTGTGAAGATGTCCAGGTATTGTCACATTTACCTGTTTTTATGCCTCCAACTTGGACTATAAGTATCTGTAAGTCAGGAACCAAAAACTGAAAATTTCTGAATCTCTGGAATCTGGAGTCGTTGGTACACACACAGTACGTACTTAACCAAAACAAATATTGCTCAAGTAAGTGTTTTGTGAGTCAAATATACAAGTGTGTTTACTCATTCTTTCATCCTTTCAATAGAAATGTACCATGTGCTTTTCTGATGCCAAGCAACTTGTCATGTCATGCACAATACTAGAGAAAGATACAAAGAAGACAATGACATGCCCCTGCCCTTAGAGCAGGTGGAGAGTCTTGTGAAACCCTAAGAACAAGAACTCCACGCACAATGTGACAAGATCCTTAATGGAGGCTACTGCTGTTTATTAGGGAAAGAAGTTGTTTTAAATCAATAAACTGATTCTTTAACCCTGATGCTAAGAAAGATAGAGGGCAGAGGAGAAGCGGGCAATAGAGAATGAGATGGTTGAATGACATCACTGACTCGATGGACATGAACTTGAGCAAACTCCAGGAGATAGTGAATGACAGGGAAGCTGGGTGTGCTGCAGTCCTTGGGATCACAAAGTGCTGGACATGACTTAGTGACTGAATAGTCATTCTACATTCAGTTCAGTTGCTCAGTCGTGTCCGACTCCTTGCAACTCCATGAACCCCAGAATGCCAGGCCTCCCTGTCCATCACCAACTCCCAGAGTTCACTCAAACTCACGTCCATAGAGTTGGTGATGCCATCCAGCCATCTCATCCTCTGTAGTCCCCTTCTCCTCCTGCCCCCAATCCCTCCCAGCATCAGAGTCTTTTCCAATGAGTCAACTCTTTGCATGAGGTGGCCAAAGTACTGGAGTTTCAGCTTTAGCATCATTCCTTCCAAAGAACACCTAGGGCTGATCTCCTTTAGGATGGACTGGTTGGATCTCCTTGCAGTCCAAGGGACTCTCAAGAGTCTTCTCCAACACCACAGTTCAAAAGCATCAATTTTTTGGCACTCAGCTTTCTTCACAGTCCAACTTTCACATCTGTACATGACCACTGGAAAAACCATAGCCTTGACTAGACGGACCTTTGTTGGCAAAGTAATGTCTCTGCTTTTCAATATGCTATCTAGGTTGGTCATAACTTTCCTTCCAAGGAGTAAGTGTCTTTTAATTTCATGGCTGCAGTCACCATCTGCATCCCAGAAAAATAAAGTCAGCCATTGTTTCCACTGTTTCCCCATCTATTTCCCATGAAGTGATGGGACCAGTAACACTCAATTCCTCATTTTTTTTGCACATAATTTTCTCACCATTTCTTTTGCCTAAACTGACTGTCTTTCTTTCCTCTACATAATCAAATCACAGCTCGGGTATCTTGGTCCAACTCAAAAACCGCATCTTCTGTGAAGATGTCCAGGTATTGTCACATTTACCTGTTTTTATGCCTCCAACTGGACTATAAGTATCTGTAAGTCAGGAACCAAAAACTGAAAATTTCTGAATCTCTGGAATCTGGAGTCGTTGGTACACACACAGTACGTACTTAACCAAAACAAATATTGCTCAAGTAAGTGTTTTGTGAGTCAAATATACAAGTGTGTTTACTCATTCTTTCATCCTTTCAATAGAAATGTACCATGTGCTTTTCTGATGCCAAGCAACTTGTCATGTCATGCACAATACTAGAGAAAGATACAAAGAAGACAATGACATGCCCCTGCCCTTAGAGCAGGTGGAGAGTCTTGTGAAACCCTAAGAACAAGAACTCCACGCACAATGTGACAAGATCCTTAATGGAGGCTACTGCTGTTTATTAGGGAAAGAAGTTGTTTTAAATCAATAAACTGATTCTTTACTACTAGATAACCTGGAGGAAGTTGTTTGGGGGTCCTCTCAGTCTCAGATATTTGTCTGTAATGTGTTAAAAAAAAAAAGACATTATATGTATAAGGCAAATAGAGAACTATTAACTAAACACCAGAAACTTAAAATGCTTTACTTTAGAGATTCCATGAAACTTCAAAGATGACATTGTTGGATGAACAAGAGTGTCCATATCTACCATTGTCCACAGCCCATAGCCATTATGGAAATTATTATACCAAGCTGTGATGTTTACTGGAGTTTTCATATTATGAGTAGTATAAACACTTTTTCTCCTGAGTCAATTCTCTACAATTTGTTAAAGAAAATTGGCAGAGATAAAAATGAAATCAGTGGAATTTGCAATGCAATTTTAAAGTTCTGAGATCAGGAGGAACAGATGTACTTTCATAATTTATTTTAGAATTGCTATGGGTGAAAGATGCATTCCTCTAGGTGACAAAGATGAGCCATACACCTTATATTTCAAATGTAACTACCTTTTCTTAGTTCAAATTATAGTATATTGATACTAGTCTAAGAGTTCTCAAAATGGAATAAATTTGTATGTATAAGAAGAAGGAAGTTCATGAAATAGGGACAATAAGTTCTAATTAACATAACACTTCTGTAACATTTATCAACAAAAATAAACAGCACATTTTATAAAACATACAACACTCTGAAACCACCTCTTCACTAGGTTAACTCAGTGACCTAACATTATAAGATTCTATTTCTTAATTTTGTCTATCACCTACGTCTGACATCTGAGAAGAATAAGGTATAGCTTTTGGCAGTTTAAGAGAGGTTTGTTCTTCTATCACAAAGAAGGATGCCACAGCAGTTGCCACACAAAATTTTAAACATAACAAATGAGCTCATGTTTCTCTTCCAATAAACCCTTTACTTATCCTAAAGAAAGAAGAGGATCTGTGCTTTCTCCCCTTGTAAACTTGTATCTTTCTCTAAAGATGAGTGAAAAGACAATACTACTCAAATGACCTAATAATTGACACTCAGGCAAATAATATTTAATGATAAACAGAATCATTTCTTACTGGATAAGTAGAGCTACACATATGGGTTTTAGATTAAAATATGTCTTTTTCCTTTTGAAAATATTTTTTATACAATTTGAGGAGGATTTTGTTTTTTATTTACATATACTCCACCAAACTTGTCCAACAAAACAGTCATCTTCAAATCATTTATCTACTTCTTCTAATACTTAAAATTGTATTTCAATTTCATAAAAATGTCTATTTAAAATAGCATAAAAATTGCTATTTCTATACTCCACAGATAATTTTTATCAGTTATTATTGGTTTCCTATTATGGTAGATTACTGAATGCTTACCTACATGATGACTGTATAGAGATGGAGAACGCCTATACAGTCAGTAAAAACAAGATGGGAGCTGACTGTGGCTGAGATTGTGAACTCCTTATTGTCAAATTCAGACTTAAATTGAAGAAAGTGGGGAAAACCACTAGACAATTCAGGTATGACCTAAATCAAATCCCTTATGATTATACAGTGGAAGTGAGAAATAGATTTAAGGGACTAGATTTGATAGACAAGGTGCCTGATGAACTATGGATGGAGGTTCATGACATTGTACAGAAGACAGGATCAAGACCATCCTCAAGAAAAAGAAATGCAAAAAGGCAAAATGGCTGTCTGAGGAGGCCTTACAAATACCTGTGAAAAGAAGAGAAGCGAAAAGCAAAGGAAAAACAGAAATACATATGCATGTGAATGCAGAGTTCCAAAGAATAGCAAGAGATAAGAAAGCCTTCCTCAGCTATCAATGCAAAGAAATAGAGAAAAACAATAGAACGGGAAAGACTAAAGATCTCTCCAAGAAAATTAGAGATACCAAGGGAACATTTCATGCACAGATGGGCTCAAAAAAGGACAGAAATTGTAGGGATCTAACAGAAGCAGAGGCTATTAAGAAGAGATGTCAAGATTAAACAGGAACTGTACAAAAAAGATCTTCATGACCCAGATAATC
The DNA here is from genome assembly GCA_006408695.1 of Aepyceros melampus. Lineage (NCBI taxonomy): Eukaryota > Metazoa > Chordata > Mammalia > Artiodactyla > Bovidae > Aepyceros > Aepyceros melampus. The sequence continues at coordinate 25,687 of SJXQ01003239.1, forward strand.
ATCATGGTGTGATCACTCATCTAGAGCCAGACATCCGGGAATGTGAAGTGAAGTGGGCCTTAGGAAGCATCACTATGAACAAAGCTAGTGGAGGTGATGGATTTCCAGTTGAGCTCTTTCAAATCCTCAAAGATGATGCTGTGAAAGTGCTGCACTCAATATGCCAGCAAATCTGGAAAACTCAGCAGTGGCCACAGGACTGGAAAAGGTCAGTTTTCATTCCAATTCCAAAGAAAGGCAATGCCAAAGAATGCTCAAACTCCCACACAATTGCACTCATCTCACATGCTAGTAAAGTAATGCTCAAAATTCTCCAAGCCAGGCTTCAGCAATATGTGAACCATGAACTCCCTGATGTTCAAGTTGCTTTTAGAAAAGGCAGAGGAAGCAGAGATCAAATTGCCAACATCTGCTGGATCATGGAAAAAGCAAGAAACTTCCAGAAAAACATCTATTTCTACTTTATTGACTATGCCAAAGCCTTTGACTGCATGGATTACAATAAACTGTGGAAAATTCTGAAAGAGATGGGAATACCAAACCACCTGACCTGCCTCTTGAGAAACCTGTATACAAGTCAGGAAGCAACAGTTAGAACTGGACATGGAACAACAAACTGGCTGCAAATTGGGAAGGAGTACATCAGGGCTGTATATTGTCACCCTGCTTATTTAACTTAGATTAAGAGTACATCATGAGAAATGTGGAAGAACCACAGCTAGAATCAAGATTGCCGGGAGAAATATCAATAACCTCAGATATGCAGATGACACCACCCTTATTGTAGAAGGTGAAGAAGAACTAAAGAGCCTCTTGATACAAGTGAAAGAGGAGAGTGGAAAAGTTGGTTTAAAGCTCAATATTCAGAAAACTAAGATCATGGCATCCAGTCCCATCATTTCCTGGCAAATAGATGGGGAAACAGTGGAAACAGTGTCAGACTTTATGTTTTTGGGCTCCAAAATCACTGCAGATGGTGATTGCAGCCATGAAATTAAAAGATGTTTACTCCTTGGGAGGAAAGTTATGACCAACCTAGATAGCATATTCAAAAGCAGAAACATCACTTTGCCAACAAAGGTCCATCTAGTCAAGGCTATGGTTTTTCCTGTGGTCATGTATGGAAGTAAGAGTTGGACTATAAAGAAAGCTGAGCACCGAAGAATGATGCCTTTTGAACTGTAGTGTTGGAGAAGGCTCTTGAGAGTCCCTTGGACTGCAAGGAGATCCAACCAGTCCATCCTAAAGGAGATCAGTCCTGGGTGTTCAGTGGAAGGACTGATGTTGAAGTGAAACTCCAATAATTTGGCCACCTGATATGAAGAGCTGACTCACTGGAAAAGACCCTGATGCTGGAAAAGATTGAGGGCAGGAGGAGAAGAGACTACAGAGGATGAGATGCTTGGATTGCATCATCGACTCAATGGACATGGGTTTGGGTGGACTCTGGGAGTTGGTGATGGACAGGGAGGCCTGGCATGCTGCAGTTCATGGGGTTACAAAGAGTTGGACATGACTGAGCGATTGAAATGAACTGAACTACCTACATGCCACACACTATTCTAAAAGTCCTGGGTGTTCAGTGGAAGGACTGATGTTGAAGTGAAACTCCAATAATTTGGCCACCTGATATGAAGAGCTGACTCACTGGAAAAGACCCTGATGCTGGAAAAGATTGAGGGCAGGAGGAGAAGAGACTACAGAGGATGAGATGCTTGGATTGCATCATCGACTCAATGGACATGGGTTTGGGTGGACTCTGGGAGTTGGTGATGGACAGGGAGGCCTGGCATGCTGCAGTTCATGGGGTTACAAAGAGTTGGACATGACTGAGCGATTGAAATGAACTGAACTACCTACATGCCACACACTATTCTAAGCACTTCATATATAGTTTTCATTTAAGCCTGACCTAACCCAATGAGGCAAAAACTACTATTATCCCCATTTTATAGATGAAGAAGCCAAGACACTAGGAGATTAAGCAAATTGTCCTAATTTGTACAAGTAAGGCATAAAGCTGGGATCTGTACTCAGACTTCAATGAGGCACATTTTGCAGTGGCTTCTTAAGACGGGTATTTGGGAAATATATTTTCTGAGTACTTTATGTTTAAAAGTGACTCTTTTACTGTCATGCTTGAATGATAGCTGGATACAGAATCATAGGTTGAAAATATTTTCATTCAAAATTTTTAAAGACATGGATTATAGTGTTGCTACTGGCAAATTTAATGTCATTTATTTTCATGTGTCCTAGTTTCTTTCTCTGAATTCAAGAATTGTATTTCAGAAAGGAATGTCACCAAGATGGTGACATATTGGGTTGGCCAAAAAGATCATTCAATTTTTTCATAAGATGTTGTGGCAATACCCAAATGAACCTTTTGGCCAACTCAATAGATCATTTATGACTTCACTATCATCTCACAAGAACCATCAGCAACTATGCAAGGACAAAGTACCACTGAGAGAATCCTGGAGCAGGAGAGTGAGGCTGAAGTACCCTACCACCACCAAAGTAACCAAGACAGACTGCATTAGAAGAGTAAAAATGGCTACATGCTGATTGCATTGCCACTCCCCCCAAGTTGGCACAGAACCATACAGAGAAATCTCCCGCAAGCCTACAGTTCCTCCACTGAGAAAAAAGAAACCTGGGGAGACACCCTGCTCCCCTACCACTTTGGGTCACTTCTTGCAAGCTCGAGTCTCATCCCATAGGCTTTGAAGGGAAATCTGCAGAGCTCAACCATTGGGAATCTGATCATAATGAGGAAGCAGGAAGGGGCTAGCAACAGCCAGCACTCAGATCTAGACAGACCCAGATCTACTGCAGAACCCAAGTTAAAAACCCCAACGACAAGCTCTGCTTATCTGCAGAACCAAATTCACGGTGCACTGTGACCAGAGAACTATATAGCCAGGATCACTGCTCAGTGTAGCCCCTATTTCCATCTGACCAGCTAGACTTCCAAGAGCACCTGAAAGCCGCACAGTCCACTAGATTAGAGAGACCAACAGATGGAGCTGACTACCCACAGAGCCCACAGATTCCCCTGCCATACCCAGGGAGGGTAGTTAATTAATAGCCCCTCCTACTGTTGAAGGTAGCTCCAGGCCCCTTCTGTCCAGAAAGGCTAACAAGAGCATGTGGAAACTGCATAGGCCACAAAATCCTCAAGCAGAGAGGATGGCATACAGATATGCAGAGCAAAGCAAGTAGTCTTGATCAGCCAGGGAAGTTGGCTTGGATTAGCTTGAATCAAAAGACACAAAAAGCTTTATTGGCTCTCTGGCTTGTGCTGGGTAGGGGAACAAATTCATAACCACACTCATTGCCTAAAAATACCTTCAACCATTCTAACCAGGGGACCTAACCAAAGCACATGGGAAGTTGCATAGACCATCCAATAGCCCTGTTTACAGTGACACTTGAACATAGAGTACAGCCCTTATGGCAATCCCCATCTCCAAAGCAAAACTGGTGGCCTTACCTGGCCAGGGAATTCAGTAAACACTCTTGACTGATTTGAGTCTGCAAAAACCTGTGCAGGCACTGCACCCTCTTCTCCTGCCCTACCAAGGCAGGAAAGCTAATTCATAGCCCCTACTTACTGTTGAGTATAGTGTCATGTCCTAATAAGCTGATCTGAACAATACTATAGACCAAATGGACATAAAAGACATATCTGGAATATTCTGACAATAGCAGATTACACATTCTTCTCAGATGTACTAGAAATAATTTCTAGGATAGACTACACATTAGACTACAAAACAAGACCTAGCAAATTAAAGAAGATTGAATCACACCAAATACCTTCTTTAACCACTATGGTATGAAACTAGAAATAGTAACAGAAGGAAAGCTGGAAAATTCATGAATACATGAAAATTAAACAACATGCTCCTAAATAATCAATAAATCAGAGGAGAAATTAGAAATACTGAGACAAATGATGAAAATACAACATACTGAAACTTATGTGATCCTTCAGAAGCATTTTTAAGAGGGAAGTTCATAGCAATAAATGCTTACCTTAAGAAGCAAGAAAGAACTCAAATAAACAACCTAACTGTTTGCCTTTGGGAACTCAAAAAAGAACCGAGACCAAAGTTAGAAGGAAATAATAAAGAGTAAAACAGAAATGTACAGGAGACAGGAATCAAGACCATCCCCATGGAAAAGAAGTGCAAAAAAGCAAAATAGCTATCTGGGGAGGCCTTACAAATAGCTGTGAAAAGAAGAGAGGCAAAAAGCAGAGAAAAGGAAAGATATAAGCATCTGAATGCAGAGTTCCAAAGAATAGCAAAAAGAGATAAGAAAGCCTTCTTCAGCGATCAATGCAAAGAAATAGAGGAAAAGAACAGAAGGGGAAAGACTAGAGATATTTTCAAGAAAATTAGAGATACCAAGGGAACATTTGATGCAACAATGGGCTCCATAAAGGACAGAAATGATCTGGACCTAACAGAAGCAGAAGATATTAAGAAGAGGTGGCAAGAATACAC